>CAUYQV010044342.1:0-14262 GCA_963574575.1 Galagoides demidoff | reverse complement strand
TGGAGTGCAGTGGTGCAATCTAGTGCACTGCAGCTTCAAATCCCTGGGCTCGAGCAATCCTCCCACCTCAGCCTTCCAAGTAGCTGGGATTACAGGCACCACCCACACTGCTTTGCCTAGAATAATCAGTTGTTTTTTTTTAAATTGGATGTTTAAGTGAAACTCTGTCTCCATGATACTTTAGAGTCATAGCCTCAACCTTGCTCACAGCAGCCTCAAATTCCTGGGCTCAAGCCATTCTCCTGCCTCAGCCTCCCAAGCAGCTGGGACTAGAGGTGCATATCACCACACCCAGCTATTTCTTTCTATTTTTAATGAAGATAGGGTGTCCCATTGCTCAGGCTGATCTTGAACTCCTGATGTCAAGGGATCCTCCCATCTCGGCCTCCCAGAGTGCTAGAGTTATAAGTGTGAGCAGCTGTTCCTGGCCTAGAAAGATCAGTTTTAAGAAAAGTTTTTTATTATGAATATTCAGTGGCCAGATTTTACGTTTGAAATTGTATGCAGTCCATCAGCACAGTTGGAGGAGAACAGGTAGGTCTGATCAGTGAAATATTCTGGCTAACAGTTTATCATCAAATAAGCCACACATAATTTAAAAACCTACATGCTTCAAAAATATTAACATATTCAAAATTATGTATCGAACACAGTTTTTCTTAGATGATTCAGAAGATGTTTCAAGATCTCATAGTTCCTCACTAAATATTTTGAATATTAATTATCGTTGTACTTTGGGTGATAGAAATTTCTGGTTGTCAGAATCTTATATAAGCCACCATTTATATTCCTTATTTTCAATGATTTAAAGGTGTTACCAATCTTATAAAAAAAGGAATAAAGATGTTACCAATCTTGAACAATAACTGCTGATGAGAACCTCTTTCAGAGTGTTCGTCTAAGTTATCAATTATTGCTTTCTTTGTAAAGTTTCAGTTATCAGTCTCAAAGGTGGATATTTTCTCTTCACTTTATTTCTCCATTTTTCACTGTACCACTAGCTGCTTAAAGACCATGCGTGATTCTCCCAATGTCAAATTCAGGAGGTACGCCTACAACATAAAAAACAAAATAATTTTTGTTTATGAAATGCTTGCGGTGATTGAAAAAATATAGCTTTTCAAAGGAACATTTTACCCATTATAACTTAGAGCAGCTTTTATTCCGTGTAATTTTCATATTGACGGTTTAAAAAATTTAAACAGGCTGAGCACAGTGGCTCACACCTGTAATCCCAGCACTTAGGGAAGTCCAGGCAAGAGGTTTGCTCGAGGTCAGGAATTCAAGAGCAGCCTGGGGTAGGCCTGGCACAGTGGCTCACACCTGTAATCCTAGCACTCTGGGAGGTTGAGGCTGGAAGATTGCCTGAGCTCACAGGTTAGAAATCAGCCTGAGTAAGAGTGAAACCCCATCTCTAAAAATAGCTGGGCATTGTGGCGGGTGCCTGTAGTCTCAGCTACTTCAGAGGCTGAGGCAAGAGAACCACTTGAACCCAAGAGTTTGAGGTTGCTGTGAGCTATGACGCCAAGCCACTCTTCAGAGGGTGACAAAAAAAAAAAAAAAGAAAAAAAGAAGACTAGACTGGGCAACCTAGTAAGACCCTGTTTCTATAACAATAAAACAAAACAAAAAATAAATTAGCTGGGTGCAGTGGAGTGTGCCCATGTCATAGCCACTCAGGAGGCTGAGGTGGGAGGATCACTTGAGGTTAGGAGTTCAAGGTTGCAGTGACGCCACTGTGCTCTAGCCCAGGTGGCAGGGCGAGATTCTGTCCCCCTCCCCTCCAAAAAAATCAAGCAAAACTTTATGGGAGAATTTATACCCAGTATTCAGATATTTTAATTCTTCTTATAGTTTTCTGGGCTAGAGAACATTTTATCAGAATATTTCTTCCTGTAATCCTAGCATTCTGGGAGGCCGAGGTGGGTGGATTGCCTGAGCTCAAGAGTTTGAGACCAGCCTGAGCTAGAGAGAGACCTTGTCTCTAAAAATAGCTGGGCATTGTGGTGAGTACCTTGTAGTCCCAGCTACTCGGGCGGCTGAGGCAAGAGAATCAATCTCTTGAGCCCAAGAGCTTGAGGTTGCTATGAGCTGAGACACCACAGCATTCTGCAGAGGGCAACAAAGTGAGACTGTGTCTCAAAAATAAATTTAAAAAAATTAAATGAATGAATATTTCTTGTGAATCTGAGAAAACTCTGAGTTCTATGGTTTCGCAAAATGCTTCCATTAGAGAAAACTAAGTCAAGGGCATATGGGATTCCCCTGTGTTATTTCTTACAGAATCTGGTGGCCTGGGCAGGGTCGTGTTATTTTGGCATTCGAGTGATGCAGCAGAATCCATCCATGTCCCAATGCTATAATTCATCTGTTGGTTTTTGCTGTCTCACATCAACACAGCAGCCAGAGTGACACCAATAAAATGACAAGTCAGACCGTGCTGCTCCTCTGTCCAGAATACTCCACTCAGGGCAAAAGCCAAAGTTTGGACAATGACCTGCCCCCACACTACTCTTTCTGCCCCTCCTCTCTGGCCGCACACCCTGTGGATGGCAGTTTCCCGGCTACACCTTGCAGGCGTGTCCTGGCTGGTGCTTCCGCTCTCTCCACCTGGAGCTTGGTTGCCCCGTATTACCACATCTTGCTCTTTCACCATCTCCAAGTCTTACTCTTTTCAGAAGACCTTACCTAATAGCCCTATTTTAAACTGGCTTATACCTGTTATCCTAGCATGCTGGGAGGCCAAGGAGGGAGGATCCTGGGAGTTTGAGACCAGCGAGAGCAAGTGGAAGACCCCATCTCTACTAAAAATAGAAAAATTAGCCAGGCACTGTGGTGGGTGCCTGTGGTCCCAGCTACTGAGGTTGCTGTGAGCTATGACAACACAATACTCTATGAATGGCAACAGATGGAGGCTCTATCTCAAAACAAAACAACCCCCCCAAATAAAACCAATAAAATCCTTCCCCCCTCAAAAAAAAAAAAAAAACAAACCCAAACCTCCCTGGATGTTTCATTTAAATTTACAGAAATTTTTGTGAGATAATTAAGGTTTCACATGCCATGGTAAGAAATAACACAGAGACATCCCATATACCCTTTACCTGGTTTTCCCCAATGGGAGCATTTTGCAAAATGATAGAGCAATGTAATAACCAGGATATGGATGTTGATATAATCCACTCATATTTTTTTGACTTTCCACATTAATTTTTAAATTCATTTATTTTTCCGCAGCATTTCATACCATCTGATGTATTTTATATGGTACTTATGGTCTCTCCCCCCTTTATTAGGACATGAACTCCAAGAAGGCAGTAATTTTTGCCTGTTTTATTCACACCATTATCTCAGAACTTGGCATCGTGGAACTTACACATTTTTGATGAATTAATGAATAGGCAGGGTATTCTCTGACCCTGGCCTCCGTGTAAGGCTTGGGCACAGTGCAGAAAACACCTGGGCCTTTCTTTGGTTCAGTGTGGTGGCGCTGTGCATTTAAAGAGCAATAAGTGGGACTCACTACACTGAGAAATGCTGCTTTGGTTTATGACAAATTCTATTGGCAGTGGCAATCACATCCAAAGTGCTACAAAATTTAAGATTTATAGCTCAGAAAGAGCCCAATAAGCCTTTGCTTTTCTGCCTAGTAGCTCCCTTTCTGTGTCTTAAACAATCAGCGTAAGCTGGCAAAAAAATCTGGAGATCCATTTTTATTTTTATTAACAATCATTACAGTCTAGAGACAACTAAAAACAAATCAAATCCAAATGGCCAAGCTGATTTGTCATTAGAATCGTGAACTAATGATACTGTACCATCAGGGACACCCCGATTTGAAATTCCCGGGGCTTTCCGTTGTTCACTCGTGTCCATTAGAACATGACAGTCAATTCTTAGAGAATGTTGGTCAACAAGATAATCATGAAACTGCACTTTCCCCAAAGACTTGTTTGGCTAAAAGTAGGGCAGGGAACAATTCTTGACTGACTTCTCAGAATGTTAACACATGCAATACAAGAATTGATGCTCTAGGGCGGCGCTGTGGCTCAGTGAGTTGGGCGTCGGCTCCATATACCCAGGGTGGTGGGTTCAAACCCAGCCCCGACCAAACTGCAACAAAAAAATAGCTGGGTATTGTGGTGGGCACCTGTAGTCCCAGCTACTGGGGAGGCTGAGGCAAGAGAATCGCCTAAGCCCAGAGGTTGCTGTGAACTGTGACTTCATGGCACTCTAATAAGGGCAACAAAAAAAACAAAGTTTTTTTCCTAAAAAATAAAATAAAATAAAATAAAACAAAACAAAGAATTGATGCTCTAGATCAAATTTTGACCATATGCTATAATTTGTTGTGAATGGGCAAATGAGAAACTTGAGGAAGACATGCAACCCGTGCACCCTCTTTGGAGGATAGTATGACTCTATGTTTCAATTGGTGCATGTGTTCTTTTTTGTTTGTTTGATTTAGAGACAGACTCTTGCTCTCTCTCCCAGGCTGGAGTGTAGTGGTATGATCATAGTTCACTGTAACCTCAAGCTCCTGGGTGCACGCCATCCTCCTGCTTTAGCCTCCTGAGTAGCTAAGACTACAGGTGCACATCACTATGCCCAGCTATTTTTATTTTTATTTATTTTTATTTATTTTTTTAAGAGACAGGGTCTCACTGTGTTGCCAAGGCTGGTCTTGAACTCTCGGGCTCAAAAAACCCTCCTGCTTCAGCCTTGGAAAGTGCTAGGACTACATGTGTGAGCCACTGTGCTAGGCCTTGATGTATGCATTCTTTTCTCTTTTTCTTTGCAGTTTTTGGCCGGGGCTGGGTTTGAACCTGCCACCCCCAGTATATTGGACTGGCAGGCACCCTACTCCTTGAGTCACAGGCACCGTCCCTTGATGTCTGCATTCTTTAGACCAGCAATTACATTTCTAGAAATTTAACAGATATTTTTGCCCATGGGCTATAATGGAGATATTGACCTGAATTTTTTTCTTGATAATTCTAAATAAATATGGGACTGGTTTGTCACTGACAAAGAAATTTTCTGAGGATAAGAGGCATTTATGTTGATTTTTTTCTCATTCTATTGGCTGTGCAGAATTCCGTAACCTGCTAGAAGCTTTGTCTAGCTCTAATATAGCCAATACCCACAAAAGTTAGAATCACAATTATTGAAAATTCCTTATGATTTCTAAGTTATTAAGAATGAAATTTATTTGCTTTATCTATAATGGTAAAACTGAAACTAAGTTTCAAAAACTTCCAAAATGTATAATACATGGAAAAGAGAGAATACAAAGTTATCTATGCACTATGGTTATTCTTATGCCACATAAAATACGTGCACGTGAGGCTAAGGATATTTATCACAGCATGTTTGTAATGACATAAGAATGGGAATATCTTGAATGAATGTCAGTATGGAACTGGTGCAAAAATTAGGATTCATTCACACAGTGGGAATTGCACTGCTGGGAATATAAAGGAGGTGTTATTTGTGCAGATATGAAACAATCTGCAAGTATATTACTGAGTAAAAGGGCAACTTGTAGGACTGTGTGACTGATGGTGTGATCAATTTGGATTAACAATGTGATACAGACATATGTGTATGTACACAAATGTATCCAAACATAAACGTGCTGGGAAATTCACAGAGGTCTTCCAAAGACCACACAAAACACAAATAATGTTCGCCTCTGGGAGAGGAGGAAGATGACTTACTTTTGATGTTTTTACTCTCTTGTATATCTTGTGCATTTTTTTTAAGAAGAAAGAAAAGATACAGTTTCACATTGTTAAGGATAACCACGGGGAAGAAGCCGCCATCATTTCCCAGGAAGCTCGGCATGTGGGGATCCGAGTTTGGAAGCGGTGGGCCTGGTTCTGTGACAGACTCTTCAGAGAAAACGTGCTTCCGCAGAACCGCACCTTACACAATGTAATTCTCGTTTTTCAGTCACAAATGAGCCAGCTGAAAAAAGGAAGAAAAGAGGAAGATTTCTTTTCTGGAGAGAGCTGACAAATTCAGATTTTCATTTGAATTTCCTGGGGGTAAAATAAATTTTTTTAAAAGAAAAAAGTATAAAGAAAGGATCTGAATGAAAGACCCGTCCCGAGTAAATGTTAGCGAGTGCACAGAACTGCTCACACCGTGTCATGCGGAGTTGCTCCGCCCCCGAGTCAGGTGTAAGGACCCTCGGGAAATGACCCTGAGGACAAGGACTAGCCGCCCTTGACTGAGCACAGGCCAGGAGGCAGGTGTTACACGGTCATCGAATTGGATCTTTATGACAACCCCATGCAGTAGGCATAATCTTTGTCATTTCCTTTTACTATAGGACAGAGAAATCTAGAGAGGCTGAGTAACTTGTCCAGGCTAATGCAACCAGGGGAAGAAGGCCAGCTGTGCCCTCGGTGGTTATGTTATTCTTATAGAAGTGAAAAAAATATACCAAAAGATACAAGGCATGGTTGTAGTTTAGCAAAGAAAAATTTTAACGGAGTTAAGAGAAAGATTCTATATGAAATTTTTTTTAAAGCATAAAGTATAAAATAAGGTTATTTTTGTTGTAACAGAGCTCAGTGAGAATAACAAGTAACAGTGCTTAAGGTCTTGGGCTGAATTTGTCAAAGTAGAATATTTAGGCAAGGAAGATGGTGGGAGTCCCTGAATGCAGCAGCTGGCCAGACCACACCTGGAGCACTCGTTAAAAAACACCAAACACTGCTCGGCGCCTGTGGCTCAATCGGCTAAGGCGCCAGCCACGTACACCTAAGGTGGCGGGTTCATATCCCCAGCCCGGGCCCGCCAAACAACAATGACGGCTGCAACCAAAAAATGGCCGGCCGATGTGGCGGGCGCCTGTGGTCCCAGCTACTTGGGAGGCGGAGGCAGGAGATTCGCTTGAGCCCAGGAGTTGGAGGTTGCTATGAGCTGTGATGCCTTGGCACTCTACCCAGGGGGATAGCTTGAGGCTCCGTCTCAAAAAAAAAAAAAAAACAATAACAAACACCAAACACTTTTTAAAAAAAATATAAAAGTATAAACTTATTTTATAATGAGAGAAAGAAGAGAGTGGGGGAGAAGAGATGAAAAAGAGAGAGAGAAAAGAACATGGAGCAGGGAGTGAGAGAAGGGAAGGGGCGGGGAGGAAGAAACATCCAATTTTAACAACTAAAAGAAGAATATTCCTGATGTTGTTCTACTGCAACTAATTTTAAATTTTAAATTAAAATTTAATTTTTTTACTCATTCAAAATTTTTTCATGTCTGTTTCTAAGTAACATTTTCACGAGTGTTTCTATTTTAAGCAATCATAATATATAAATGATTTTTGCATTTTCTTTTCCCACATGCATACACGATCATTTTCATGATCATTTTAATAAGTTGAATCCCTGTGTCATGTTGATGCACCAAAATTTACTGTACCAATTTGTTGGTACTTAGCCTGTTTGTGCTTTCTTTCCATTATAGAAAAATGGTGTTTTGATTGATTGGGATCCTGACTTTTCTGCACAGGGTGAACTGTGGTTGTCTCAAAATAGCTAGTTTTAGAATTTTTCAGAGCCAAATGGGATGAAAAAGGAATGATAGAGCCTCTCGACATTTCTTCTTCATTGGCTAGTGGTTTTTCTCCCAGTGATTTGTACCATTCTTAAAGCAAAGAATCTGATGTCAAACCTCCCAAAGGTCATAAAAAACACGAAGAAGGCCAAACCACAGCACTGTGTTTGGTGAGAGACGAAAGTACATATTTCTTTAAAGTAACCATAGCAACAATGCAGGGGTATGGTCATTCAGCCATAAGCTATTATAGTATCTTAGCCAACAATGCAGGGAAGGGTCATTCAGCGATTAAGCTGTTACAGTATCTTAGCCTGATCTGTGTAAGTCAGTCAGTACCAAAAACTGAAAATGATTTCCCTCTGAGCAAATTCAGCCTGACCGAGGTGTTTCTAATAGCCTGCAGTCTCTATACCTTTGTTAAAGCTGAAAAACATGTTTATTCATCACACCCTTCACAGATCCAAAGTTTTTAAAATAGTTTATCTTCAGAAAGTAAGAAGAGATGAGAGAGAAAGAGCACCAGGCTCTGTGTATTATTATCAGGAAGGAAGTCTCAGACATCCAGGGAAATTCCTAGACTTACTGCCAGCTTTCTGGGTTTTTTTTAAACTCCTTTATTCACTTTTCATTTAAATTTCTCAATCTGTCATCATGTCCAGACATCTATTCTTGTGCTAAGAAATGTATTTGTCCCAATTTTGCCTTCCCAGCTTTATTTCGGAATCAAATTCCTCTTTCTTAGGTCAGCAGCTTTGGTCAACATCCTTTCTTTCCCAAATGCACATTTAAATTTCTACTCTGCTACTGCGCTGACAAACTCCCAGGCCTTGTCATGTTAGGTTTTCAGCTTCTCTAATCTTAAGCAAAAACATCTGATTGATGTTTTCCTGTCTGAAAATCTTGCAAGGTCAAGTTTACAACAAGTTGGTTATCAGAGGTGTTAAAACCTCTAATTAGAGACTCAGAGTTAGATGTTTCCCAGGAATCTCTCCTTAGGATAATATCTTACTGATATTGAACTAATATTTAGAGGCAACCAATTCTTTGAGGGTGGCAGCACCCCTCAGGTGCATCCTCATGTCACATGTATACAGGTTACCCAATGGTACAACGTGGAGGTGTAACTGGAATTCCTCTCTGCCAGGTCCTTGGTCCCAGAGGTTTGAAGAATGAATCCACAGACCACTGAGTAAGCGAAAGAACAGATTTTATTGAAAGATAAACAGGTAAGCAAAAGAGGGAAACAGAACCTTGAATGGGGGGGCGCTGGGGAGTGGGGCGGCCTGAGTGGGGCGGCCTGAGTGGGCAGCCTACCAGGGCCTTCCGTCTAGGGATTTATATACTGCTTTTCCTATCCTGTGGACATGGGGTTTGGGGGAGTTGGATTGTATGTCTGGAATAGGTCACAGTAGGCAAGGGGAAGAAATTTCTGGGACAGAAATTAATTTTAAAACTGCCATAGTGCAGAGTAATATGGTCCCACCTGAGGTGTAATTCTCTGCTCTGGAAGGGGCAGCCCCCATGAGATATCCCGCTTTTTATGACCTTGTTTGTGTTCAGAGAATGTGGCTTGCAAAGGGCCTCTTTTGGCCTAGAAATGGAGTCTGTGATGAGACCCATTTCTAAGCTCACCCAGGCCTAAAAAATGGGGTCCCTGTTTAGCCCTGAGAAGGGATGCCTATATCATAGGGATATAGCAGAGTCAGCAAAGAAAGTTCAGCAGTACCTTGTCCTGTGAAATTTTCTTCTAAGTATAACAGGATTTTAAAGCCAGCCGGTATTCAGGGGGAGGTACGTTGGACTCCACCTCTGGATGTGAGGAACAGCCCTCATTATCACATAGGAAAAGGGTTGGGGTGATGTCTTTACGTTTTATCTCCTGTCTGCTTCTTGCCGCCACAATTCATATCCCTCCTCCATGCAAAATCACACCATTCCCTCCTAAGAGCCCCAAGGTGTCCTTTCATTTCAGCATCCAGTGGAAATTCAGGCTTTTGTCATTTAACGAGGCCCAGGTGTAGTTTTTTGGGTGCCACACCTTTGGTATGGTTTCTCTTAATGGGAGGACCTTGATCTAAAGAGACAGGTTGATTTGCCCTCTGCATACCTCAGAGCAGTGGAGATACAGTGGTCCCATTACCGCAAGGAACATTCCTGCACAGAAGGGAGGGGCTGACACAGTGGTGGCCTGTCTGAGGCAGGAAGCACGTGCCCATCGCTCTTTCAAGTGGGCCCAGCCTCACTGGCTGGGAGTGATTCACCTCCAAATGATTCTTGGCTCTGACCTCTGAGTCACCCTTTAGTTTTCTCAGCCCACTTCCTCCGAGAAGTTCTGGGGTCCAAAGACTTGTTTTTTCATTTATGTAGAACATACCTAGAATGAGAAGAGGGTTCACCGGCTTCTGTGACTTGTTCTTGGATTATTCTGTGTGAGAGTTCTCAGTGCTCTGTAGGCGTATCTATTGTTTATATGGACAAACCTTTAAAATGTTGCCAATCTAAAGATGCAAAATGGTATTCCTTTGTGGGTTTAATTTGCATTTCTCTGATTACCATAAATAATAGTGAATTTGAGCATCTTTTTATTATTTCTGGATCATTTACATTTTTTGTTCTGTGAAATGCCCACACAGGTCTTTTGCTTATTTGTCTTTATTGACATACTCTAATACAGTTGTAGAGGTGCTTTTTGTATTTTGGCATATAATCCTTTTCAGGTTTTATGTTTTCCTAGCTTTGGCTTATCTTTGGACTTTCTTTACCAAGTTATTTGAACAAAAGATCTTCATTTTAATGGATTTGAATATATCAGTTTCTTCCTTTATGATTGTGATTTCTTTTTTTACCCTGAGTCATAAAGATATTATTTCTTTACTTTGAAGAGTTCTATAGTTTTGATTTTCATATAGAAGTGATTAATCCATGTATTGGGTATGGGTCAAAGACCAATTTTCGTTTATTAAACACGATACCCTATTTTATCAACTACATTTTTTGTATTTTTTTTAAGTTTCAGTGTATTCACAAGTCTCTTTCTAAGATCTTTGTTCTATTAGACGTCTGTGACCAGCACTACATGGGTCTCTGTGATCACACTGTATTGTTGAATGACTGTATATGATAAATCTTGATATTTGGTAGGTCAGATACCCCAGCATGGTCTCAGGACCTGGATCTTCTTATTCTGTGTTTTCATGCAAATTTAAGAATCAGCTAGTCAAGTTCTATGAAGATAAGACAAACCAAACAGTCACAGTGTTGCTGGAATTATAGGCTTCACTAAGTGGTCTCTGTCACTCCCTTCATACCCTCATATCCTAAGCCAATTTGGATTCTAGGTATAACTAACTACTTCCCTGCAAACACCCCAAGCTCTCTTGTCTCTCTCTCCCTCCTTCACATAATTGCTTGCTTACTCTGTGTCTGTACTCAAGTCAGCTACAATTGCTGGAGAAAAACAAGTAACTATACAGAGTGCTTTCATTTAAAAGTCATCACTACAAATGTCAAGTGGGTATTCAAATGGTCTAAATGTTCTGTTACCCTTACTGTTCTGCAGAATTAGCTCTGTCATCGCTTTCCCTCTTCTCAACCCTTCCACTCCTGACTCTGGGCTGATGCTCTTGATTCTCTCTTCATTGAGGAAGTCAGAACAAAGATCAGAAACTCCCCCGTTATCCTCTCTGTCTACCAGACCAGGACCCTCAGATCTGTCTACCAGACTCTACCAGACCAGGACCCCCAGATCTGTCTACCAGACTCTACCAGACCAGGCCCCTCAGATCTGTCACCAGACCAGGACCCTCAGCTCTGTCTACCAGACTCTACCAGACCAGGCCCCTCAGATCTGTCACCAGACCAGGACCCTCAGCTCTGTCTACCAGACTCTACCAGACCAGGACCCCCAGATCTGTCTACCAGACTCTACCAGACCAGGCCCCTCAGATCTGTCACCAGACCAGGACCCTCAGATCTGTCTACCAGACTCTACCAGACCAGGACCCTCAGCTCTGTCTACCAGACCACTGCCCACAGTTTCTGCCCTCCCTGCTGTTCCAAGAGTGAACTGAATGTTTGTGTCAAAGGCCAACTCCTTCCCTGTGCTCTGGATCTCATCCTCTCTCATGTTTTCAAGATGTCTCCGTCTGCATTCTCTGCTTTCCACATCATTAGTCACTTTCCACTGACTAATTTCCATCAGCATAAAACCAGACTCTATAGTCAAACTAACAAATAAGCAGAGCCTCTTAGGATCCTTTCTGTCAACTACTATGTCAGTCGAGGCAGTGGGAGGTCGTGGTTATGAGCATAACCTCTGACGCCAGGCACAAGAGTTGCCCCTTTTCTGATTACATTCTATCGTGTCACCATTTTAATATCATAGCCCTTACTGCTATCTGATCAGCTGTCTGCTATTCGTTTGTTCACTCATTGCCTAGACCTTCCTCTGAGAATACCCAAGCTCTGTGGGAGCAGGTTCTACTTCACAATTTGCTTTGCAGCACCTGGAGCTGCTGAGTTCGGTGAATATGTATTCAACGATGGCTGATCAGCCAGTTTGAGAGCTTTGTAGTGAGGCCGGGTACAGTGGCTCATGCCTGTAATCCCAGCACTCTGGGAGGCCGAGGTGGGTGGACTGCTTGAGCTCAGGAGTTCGAGACCAGCCTGAGGAAGAGTGAGACCCCATCTCTACTAACTGGGCGTTGTGCTGGGTTCCTGTAGTCCTAGTTACTCAGGATGCTGAGGCAAAAGGGTCTCTTCGTCTAAGAGTTGGAGGTTGCTGTGAGCTATGACACCACAGCACTCTACCCAGGGTGACTGAGTGAGACTCTGTCTGAAAAAAAAGAAAAGAAAAAAAGGTTTGGAATGAGAAGAACATTGTTTGCCTAGATACAGTGTACTCATTTAAGCACTGTTACTGGATAATAGCTGTGGTATTTTGATAGTGTGGGAGACTGCGTTTATTAACATTTTGAGGTTGGTGGACTTCACTATAAAGGAAAAAATTGACCGTACTGAGAACAGGAAATGGCGTCCTGGTCTTTATGTGCGACATCATCTGTGGCATATTATGAACCAGACTCAGGCCTGATTAGAGTGTTTGAAAGTTTAAAAATTGGAGGCCACGTGTGGACCGTTGTTTAGGAATCAGACTTTATGTGTAGGTTTACTTGCTTTGAAGTAAGCTGCCGCCCATTCTCAAGAATGTTCATTGCAATATTGTTTATGATAGCAAACAATAGGGAAAAAACTTAAATGTTTATCAACATAGGAATAAATGAATTATGATGCAGTCATCCCATGGAGCACTGGGGATAGTAAGACAACTAATCTGCATCTCCATTTCACCAATGTGGATCGATCTCAAAAATCTGACAATGAAATGTTTCTTGCAGGACAGTTCACGACGGCAAAGATGGGGGAATCAACCTAAACGCCCATCAATTCATGAGTGGATTAACAGAATGTGGTGGGAGTACTGCTCAGAATTAATGTCCTCTGCAGCAATCTGGGTGGAACTGGAGACCATTATCCTAAGTGAAGAATCCCAGGAAGGGAAGAGCAAACACCACTTGTACTCTCTAATAAGCTGGAACTAATCGAGGGCACACGTGGTCACAGGGGAAAATAAAAGTCATAGGAAATCAGGACGAGGGGCTCAGGGAGCAGGGGAGGAGTGAAAACCTACTTAGCAGGTCTGATGAACACGATGAGAATGACGGGCACACTAATGGCCTGGGCTCCAGCATTCTAAAAGCCATTCATGTAACAAAAACATTTATCCCACCACAATATTCTGAAATAAAAAAGCTTTAATAGGGAATTGAAAAGAGCAACTCGTGGATGAATAAACAGTTATATAAAATTAAAAAATGAAAAAATAGCATCTATTGTCACATATATGAATAATTAAAATGTTGATGGTAAGGACATATCTGGATTGAAACCTCTAGGGCCAGAGGGTATGGAATGGGCTCCGGGATAGGCACAGTAGAACTCAGCAGTGCTTGCAAAGTTTTATTTTCTTAAAAAAATAAGAATATAGGGTGGTGCCTATGGCTCAAAGGAGTAGGGCGCTGGCCCCATATACCGGAGGTGCCAGGTTCAAATGCGGCTCGGGCCAAAAAGAAACTGCAACAACAACAACAAAAAATAAGAATCTAATATGAGAATATATATTAACATTTAAACAATCAGGATGGTGGTTGTTATTTTGGTAGAGTTTGCTATGTATCTGAAACACTTTATAATCTTAAAAAAAGGAAATAAGCTGTATCAGTATCAAGCAATGACATGTTACATTCATTCAGTGGTATTTCTAGAGAACCACTGTATTCTGCTGGGTGCTGAGGGTTCTAGGAGTCATGTGGACATGAGTTTTACTCCCCAGAAGGCTGCTTTTAGTTAAAATGATAACACAGCCTTACATTAAATGGTTAAGCCCCGGAAGCTTGAATATGATTACTGTATATATCAAAATGAGGAGCTGAGGCTCGGCGCCTGTGGCTCAATCGGCTAAGGCGCCAGCCACGTACATCTAAGGTGGCGGGTTCGAATCCCCAGCCCGGGCCCACCAAACAACAATGACGGCTGCAACCAAAAAATGGCCGGGCATTGTGGTGGGCGCCTGTGGTCCCAGCTACTTGGGAGGCAGAGGCAGGAGACTCGCTTGAGCCCAGGAGTTGGAGGTTG
>CAUYQV010044339.1:0-72708 GCA_963574575.1 Galagoides demidoff | reverse complement strand
AATGATGGCTGCAACCGAAAAAAAAAAAAAAAGGCAGTTCTTAGTAATAAAAACAAAGCTGGGGGCATCACCATACCAAATTTTAGGCTGTACTACAAAGCCATAGTGGTCAAGACAGCATGGCACTGGCACAAAAATAAAGACATAGTCATTTGGAATCGAATAGAAAACCAGAAAATGAAATTAACACCTTACAACCACCTAATCTTTGATAAACCAAACAAGAACATACCTTAGGGGAAAGACTCCCCATTCAATAAATGGTGCTGGGAGAAGTGGATATCCACATATAAAAGACTGAAACTGGACCCACCTTTCTCCATTCACAAAAACTGATTCAAGATGGATAAAGGACTTAAATTTAAGGCATGAAACAATAAAAAATCCTCAAAGGAAGCATAGGAAAAACACTGGAAGATATAGGACTGGGGAAAGACTTCATGAAGAAGACTGCCTTGGCAATTGCAACAGCAACAAATAAACAAATGGGGCTTAATTAAACTGAAAAGCTTCTGTACCACTAAGGAGACAACAACCAAAGCAAATAGACAACCTACACAATGGGAAAGGATATTTGCATATTTTGAATCAGACAAAAACTTGATAACTAGGATCTATACAGAACTCAAATTAATCCACATGAAAAAAGCCAACAATCCCATCTGTCAATGGGCAAGAGACATGAATAGAACCTTCTCTAAAAAAGACAGAGGAATGGCTAATAAACATATGAAAAAATGTTCATCGTCCCTACTTATTAGAAAAATGCAAATCAAAACTACCCTGAGATACCATCTAACCCCAGTGAGAATGGCCCGCATTACAAAATCAGATGTTGGCATGAACATGGAGAGAAGGGAACACTTTTACACTGATAGTGGGACTGCAAACTAATACAACGTTTTTGGAAGGAAGTATGGAAAACCCTCAAAGAACTCAAGCTAAACCTCCCATTTGATCCTGCAATCCCATTACTGGGCATCTACCCAGAAGGAAAAAAAAAATCCTTTTATTATAAGGACACTTGCACTAGACTGTTTACTTTAGCTCAATTTACAATTACCAAAATGTGGAAACAGCTTAAATGCCCACCAACCCAGAAATGGATGAACAAGCTGTGGTATATGTACACCATACTATTCAGTCATTAAAAAAAGTGGGGACTTTACAGTCTTTGCATTAACCTAGATGAAAGTGGAACACATTATTCTTAGTAAAGCATCACAAGAATGGAGAAGCATGAATCCTACGTACTTAATTTTGATATGAGGACAACGAATGACAATTAATGACACGGTGGTGAGGGGAGGGGAGAGCAGAAAGAGAAAGAAGGAGGGAGGGATGGGGGAAAGGAAGAACAGAGTGAGGGAAGGAGGGAGGGGGATAGGGTATTGGTGTGTGCCACACGTTTTGGGGGCAAGACATGATTGTAAGAGGGACTTTACCTAAAAATGCAATCAGTGTAACCTGGTTTCTTATACCCTCAATGAATCCCCAACAATAAATAAATAAAGTAAGTCATGTTGAAATTTAATCCCCAATGTGGGGCAGTACTGACAGGTGGGGTCTTTAGAAGGTGATTAAGCTGGGTGCAGTTGCTCATAATTAGCACTTAGGGAGGGTGTGGTGGGATGATCGCAGGAGGCCAGGAGCTCAGAACCAGCCTGGGCAACACAATGAGACCCCATCTCTACAAAAAATTTTAAAAATTAGCCATACATGGTGACATATGCCTGTGGTCTCAGTAGTTGGAAGGTCAAGGCAAGAGGACTGCTTGAACCCAAGAGTTGAAGTTACACTGCACTCTAGCCTTGGCTACAGAGTGACATCCTATCTTAAAAAAAAAAAAATAAGAAAAAAGGTGATTAAGTCATGCCCTCATGGACGAATTAATACATTCACAGATTACTAGGTTATCATGGGAGTGGGAATGGTGACATTGTGAGATCTGATGTAGCACTCTCAGTCCCCAGCCCTGTGATACCCTGTGCTACCCTGGGACTCAACAGAGAGTTTCTATCAGGAAAGAGCCCTTGCCAGATGGGGACCTCTGACCTTGGACTTCTCATCCTCCAAAACTGTGCAAAATAAATTCTTCTTCTTTATAAATTACTCAGTTTCAGGTATTCCATTATAAGCAATATAAAACAGACTAATACACTATCACACACTATCACTATGGCCACTAAGCTTCAACACTTGAATTTTAGAGAAGACACATTCAAATCATAGCAGATAGCTTAAAGAAAAACAAACTAACAAAGAAAATAGTCCTTAAAAATTCAGGGCAAGGAATTTGACAGTTTGCCAAGGAAGATCACATCAGAAAGTATGATCTGGGTCACTATAATCTTGGGTTTTATTCCTGGCTTTTATCATTGATTCACTATAGGACATTAAATCAATAACCTATCTCAGTTTTCTCTGTGATTTTTCTGCACACTTTGACAAGTTGTTATCCAAGGGTGAATGTAAAGTCCTGAATGCAATATTTCCCCTGTCAAATATGACATACCACATGATGAGATACTGCAATTCAAGTTATCTCAGAAAACCTCCATTCTACTCTCCAGATTAGCCATAAATATAAAGGCGTGGTTTGTATCACAGTTGTCAGCCCTTTTCACACACTCAAGTTTTTTTCACTCTGCTCTCAAAGCTCTTTACCATCTCCAAGCTGTCAAGAAAATCTGGCATCTTATTCTGTGCATACACTGAGAGACTGTGCCACATATGTTTTCACTCTGTACATGGCTTGCAATTCTCTTTCAGGAAACTAGACCTGCAGATTGTCCATCAGCAGTCTGTAAACTGTCACCAAGAATTAATCAAAAGGTGAATCTGGCTAATTATCAGAAAAAAACAAGAGGTAGGGTTTAGTGCTTTCACAGAATCAAGAATAAAAACAGTTTATAAATTAGTTAAGTACTTAGTAAATTCAATAAAATCATTTTTAAAAAATCAAACATGAAAAACTGGAATAAGATTGAGATCTCTGTATTAGCAAAAACATTCAGACTATTTGCTTTTATTGTGTATAACTAGTACGCCATGTCTCAACTAAGGAGTGACCACCAATCACCTATAAATCATTTACATGGACATCAAAGATAAGGGACCTTTTTAAAGCACAAAATAAGTTTTTCATCATAACAGAAAGTACATCCAAAAGTCACAAGCATTGTGGTGATTTTAAAATGTCAGCAAATTCTTTGAGACTCCTATCTCCAAAAGGAAAAGTCTGTATCTTCATTCCCCCTTGACAGGAGGCTCCCTTCTAACAAATAAAATATTGGGAGTGACACTATGTGACTTCCAAGACGAGGTCATAAAAAGAGTTCAAATCCCAGCTCTGCCACTTATAAAAAACAATTTATCTCTTTCAGGTGTACTGTCAGGATCACAGATAACACATGTAAAGCCTTTCACTTGGTGCCAGAATACATTTGTATTCCATAACCAACAATTTATAGTCCTTAAAATCTCCCAGAAGAGATGTATTACAAGATGTAAAAACAAAAAGAGCTAATTATGTCATTGAACCAACGAATAAAAGTGACAAACTGCTGAAATCAAATGACAAAAAAACAAAGACTTTTAGAAAAAGTTCTTTCTATTATGTCAAGTCAAATGAAATTGCCATTTTGTTAGGTCAGAAAAGAGTAAAGTGTTAGTAATTTTTATGGTTCAATCTAATACATGTGGAATAAATGTCTTCCTTTTGGTATTATTATCACAAAGTCACACATTTCAAGGTAAAGGAAAACTTCAGGAAATATATAATTTTTTTTTCTTTTTTGTTGTTGCAGGTTTTGGCTGGAGCTGGGTTTGAACCTGCCACCTCCAGCATATGGGGCCAGCACCCTACTCCTTTGAGCCACAGGCACCACCCAGGAATATATAATTTAATCAAGAAATTCAGACCATTTTTCATAGTAAAAAACATCTAAAGAGAGCTTGTTTGAGTAACTTTATTTGGAGGAGAAAGGAAAAGAGAGGAGAGAAGAATGAAGAAGAGAGGAAGAGAGTGAGAAAGAAAAAATTAGAACCAAATCCTATAAATTCAAAGTAAACATTTTATCTTCACCTTCAAAGTGTCAGATTGTCTAATTTTATATCTGAAAATTAACAGTATGGAATTGAAAATTCCACATTAATAATTACAAGGCTTTAAGACATAAGAATAGAAATGATTTTTATAATACTGTTAATTCATTGTCTTGCTCATTTAACTTAAAAAATATTTGAAAACAAACTTTATTTTAGAATTTCATTATTTAAGGAAAAAAAACTTCTTTGAAGACAAAAACAGTAAAGAAAAAATAGTTTCAGATATTTAAGAAACTATGCTATACACACATATTTAAGGGATACATGTCTCTATCTATCCGTATCCATCTATCACCTAAAACCACAGCAGAGAAGGGAAATCCAGAGCTTATTTTTGACCATGTTAATTTTGTGATGTCTGAGTCATCTAGGGAAGATGTCAGGATGTGATCAGTTGACACAGTCTCAGAGCTCAGGGAGATGGGAGGAAATATATAAATGGTATTTAAAATTGCAGAATGGAGGAGAACCTTTTTAGATAGAGCACAGCCCTAAAAACTCTGGCTTTTACAGTTTGTTTGCATGGGCCACATTCTTACTTACCTTGTGGAAAAAAAAAGAAAAAACAGAAGAGAAGGCATATGTGTCTTTAATATATGGCAACATAAAAAGAACAGACTTTCTGTGCTGCAGTTTGTACAGTCCTGGGCTGTGGTTGTTTACAAGGTAAGTAAGAATGTGGCCTGGGCAAACAAGCTCTAAAAGCCAGTTTCTAAGACTGTTATCCTCTTGGAAAGGTTCTCCTCCGTTCTACAATTTTAAACACCACGTACCTGCCTCCTCTTGAATTTCTAAGCTCTGGGCCTGTATAACTAACTGATTCACAGACATCACAAAATTAACATGTTCAAAAATAAACTCTGAACTTCCCTTCTCGCTGCTCTCCAGCCCCATTTATGGATTTTATTCCATTCACGAATCTGCTCAAGCCACAAACCTAAGTATGGTCCTTGCTTTTCTCTTCTCTCACACTCTCCATGTTAAGTCCCACTAGTTCTACCTACAAATTAGATCTCAAATTCATCCTTTCCTCTCCTGTCACTTTATTTTCATTTATTTATTTACTTAGTTGGGGGAGAGAGAGTCTCACTTTGTCACCCTGGTGCCGTGCTGTCATACCTCACAGCAACCTCAGACTCTTAGGATCAAGTGATTCTCTCATCTCAGCCTCCCGAGTAGCTGGGACTTTAGGAGCCCTTCATGACACTTGGCTATTTTTAGAGACAGGGTCTCACTCTGGCTCAGGCTGGACTCCAACCCATGAGCTCAGGCAATTCACCTCCCAGCGTGCTGGGATTACAGGCGTGAGCCACCACACCCGGCCCCCTCTGTCACTTTAGATGAAATTGCAATCATCTTTGACCTGAACTACTAGAATAGTCTCCTTACTATTTTCCTATTTTTTCTCTTATCTATTCTCCCTTTTGGCAGGCAAAGTGACTTTTGTTTGCTTGTTAACTGACACTGTAATATATAACTTCGAAACTCTTCAAAGGCTCTCAGTGTGTTGAATAAGCCATACTCTTTACCATGGCCCCTCACACAGTAAATAATCTGATGCATTTCTACCTCTCAGACTTTATTCCTCTCCCTCCCTGGACATCTCCAGGCATCCTTTCAACTCCTCGTACACCAACTGTTCACCCTGCAGGGCCTTCCCTCTTTCCTGCAGCCCTGGCAAGGACAGTCCCTTCGCTTCTCAGCTTCAAGGTCACCTCTCTGGACAAGTCTTTTCTGAAAATGCACCAGTGCCTAAGATGTCCCATGATGCTCTTCATTTCTTCTGTAGACAGTACTGATAAATATTGGCAAATATCAACTTATTTGTTTATCATCTAGCTGTCCACTAGATCATGAGCTCTGAGTGAACAGAATATGTCTGTTTTCTTCACTGATAACATACTCATCAACTAGGAAAATGCCTGGCATATAAATTTTTCTTGAATGAACAAGTTAGGCATATTAGATAAAAAAGACTTTAATTTTTATACAATTTAAACTGTTTTAAGCTACAAGTTGAAAAGATTTATGATTTTCTCTCTTAATACGAGTGTGTAAACATAACCAACTCACAAATAGATGTTTCATTTTTTAGACATGTGATAAGCCTCAGAGCAGTGAATTTTGTGGTCGATTCATTTTATAGGCAATAAAGAACTTAAGAAATGACTTTTGTATTCTATTTCCAAAATCTAAGTGAAGAGCCGTAATAAAATTATGAATATGGTAATTAGCTTAATTAAATAATTATATTTATATGCAACCTGACTACTTTGTATCATCACATACATACATTTTACATATATTATTTTATAGTATAAGTGTTCTAGAAAGATAAATACAAGACTGTACTAGAACACCCAGCACACAGTATCAGGTTTCAAAGAAGGGACAGGAAGAAGTAAGGGGAGTCAAGTGCAGAGGACGGCAGATGAAGGAACTGGAGATGTAAGTGCCAGTCTGGCAATGAAAAGTATGAGATGGCATGCTCTGAGCGCTATCTAAAGGTGATAAGGAGACACTGAAAAAGTTAATTAGTAGAAAAGAAAATCAGATTTGCTTTCTACACAGATGACTCTTGCTTCAGTATAGAAAAAGGCTCCAATGAAGCCTCCTTAAGGCGGATAATCACTAAGAAAGTACAGACATCCAATTTAAGTTAGGATGACGGCCTAAAATATGTCAGCAACGAGAAGGACAAAAAGTAGTAGGAGAATCAACAGAGATTTAGAAGGTATAAAGACAGGACTTTGTGATAGATTTGAAGCTTAAATGTCATCAATAGTGCGAGAACCCTTAAAAGGAAACAGTAATATGAAAATATTCAGAACAAATAAAATTCTTAATTGGCATACATTCTATATTTTAAAAAATTACAAACATATTCTAAAAATGAAAATGAATTTTAAATCAACAACCATCCAAAGAGAACTATAAATCCAGCATGATAAAGGCATAAATGGTTTTACATCTTTCTAATTTACCTAATCATAAATCTCAATAGTCATTTATAACCAATCAACCCAACTCTGTGCATATTTTAACATTTTTTATTGCTGGAATCAAGTATAATTTTTTATTTCTTTTTTATAAAAGGACCAAGAAGATATTGTATTACCTCTCCTCAAGTATTAAGTCAGATATGTCAGAATATAATTCATTGTTCTTATTTGTCTCAATCACTCTTATTGTACTTCTAAGGTCCAAATCAAACTCTTTATGACTTCAGTGTCCATAAGTTTTCAATGTTAAGAACTGCCTCTAAGCTACAATATGAGATACTTGAAGTTAAAGATCATGTCTTAAACATCTTTCTATTCCTCGCACTGAGCCCAATGCATCCAGACTGTAGTAAACATTCAAAAGATGTTTATTAAATAGATTCACCCAGCTTCAATGATATGCTAGCAGTCTTTCCTACACACACACCCCTGAAATACTTACAGATAGAATTTGTTTCAAAATAATGTATAGATAAAGTTACATGGGAATGTAGATAAAGCAAGACTGTCAAATACATAACTTTTTAAGAACTATGAGACTTACTAGAGAAAAGTGAGAGCAAACAAGGAGTAATTAGGGGAAAGAGCTACTATTCCCTTAATAGAATTAACTAATTTTTTTTAAAATTTATTTATTTATTTATTTTTTTGGAGACAGAGTCTCACTTTGTTGCCCTTGGTAGAGTGCTATGGAATCCCAGCTCACAGCAATCTCCAACTTCTGGGCTCAAGCGATTCTCTTGCCTCTGCCTCCTGAGTAGCTAAGACTACAGGCGCCTGCCACAACACCTGGTTATTTTTAGAGATGGGGTCTTGCTCCTGCTCAGCCTGGTCCCAAACTCCTGAGGTGAAGCAATCCACCTGTCTCAGCCTCCCAAAGTGCTAGGATTACAAGTGTGAGACACTGCACCTGTCCTGAAAATAAATTTTTAAAAAGCTGAATTGAACTTTGAGATTTTTGCATTTAATGGATAATTCAAAATTCTAGTTATAAGTTATTTCTACTTTATAATTCTAAATATCAAATAATTTATTTAAGAACTGTGATGAAAGTATTGGGGAAAATATTTTATAGGAAAAGGAAAAAAGGGCACAAATCTACTGTAAAAAAAGTAATAAAAATATACATGTCAATAACATAGAAGAAAATAATATCTGATATTCACCTAATTTTTAATCTTTGTTGCAGTCTGAAGGAATAAAAAATTAATTAGACATTTGTAATATAAAAAGAATGTAAACAGAGTCATTCAAGTTTGTCACTGTTAGCTCCTTAGTGAAAATGTTCCTTAAGAAACCAGTATCTTCTTTCACAAAATTCTTGAGGAGTTTCAGTAAGTAGATAAATTCTGGAACTAAAATGAAAATAGTATTTAACATAAAAGTAAAGCATCACCTAGTAGATTGCATAAAGATTTAGTCATTCTTATATTCTGTCTGTAAGCAAGTAAAAAATTTCATTTTTTGTCTTCATGTTTTTCTAATTTCCAAAAAATTTACAGTATCAATAATAAAAAGTGTGCTAGTTTTAATATTTTTTCCTCGTATATATCTCTATCAGTATTCAGAATAAATGTAATACTTGCAGTTCATTTTGGAGTCAACTAAATTCAAATATTAAAAGAAAAATTTTAAGAGATATAGTTATTCACCTGTATCCATGGGTTCAATCAATAGCAAAGTAGAAATATGAGGGAAAAAAATTCATCTGTACTGAACACGTGCAAACTTTTTCTTTCTTGTCATTATTCCCTAAACAATACAGCACTACCACTGGTCCCACAGCTCTTACACTGCATTGGGTATTACAAGTAATCTAGAGATAGAGATGAATTAAATTATATGGGAGGATGTGCATACGTTTGTTCCATCCAAATTGTCACAAAAGGCATTAAGTCACTGTCCTGCATGGCTGAGTACTATTCCATGGCATACATATACCATATTTTGTTAATTCACTCATGAATTGAGTACACTTGGGTTGATTCCACATCTTGGCAACTGTGAGCTATACTGCAACAAACATTTGAGTGTAGGTGTCTTTTTGATAAAATGACTTCCTTTCCTTTGGGTAAATGTCCAGTAATGAGACTGCTGGATCAAATGGTAGGTCTACTTGTAGTTCTTTCCATACTGTTTTTTGTAAGGGTTGTCCTAATCTGCAGTCCCCAAAACAGAGTATAAGCATTTCTTTTTATTTGCACAGATAGAAAGTTGCTGAACTTTTCCATAAAAGCCATTCTAACAGGGGTAAAGTGATACCTCATTGGGGTTTTAATTTGTATTTCCCTAATAATTAGTAGTATTGAGCTTTTTTGGTCAGTTTTCTGGCCACTTGTCTATCTTTTTTTGAAAAGCTTCTGTTCATGTATTTTACCCACTTTTTAAAGGGGCTGTTTGTCTTTCTCTTGATGGTTTTGCATGAGTTCTATGTAGATGCTGGTTACTAGCCTTTAATCAAATGTATAGCTTGTGAATATTTTCCCCCATTCTGTAGGTTGTCTATGTGCTCTGTTGATTAGTTCCTTGTCTGTGCAAAGCCTTTTAATTTAATCAATTCCAACTCTCTTATTATTGCTGCTATGATTGCTATTGGCATGTTCTTCACAAGTCCTTTGCCTAAGCCAGTATCTAGGAGAGCTTTTCTAACATTCTCTTCTCAAATTCTTATGATTTCATGCCTTACATTTAAGTATTTATACATCTTGAATTAAATGTTTTGGGTGGTGATAGGGATCCTGCTTCATCCTGCTTCATGTGGCTATCCCGATTTTCCCAGCACCATTATTTGAATAGAGATTCTTTTTCTCCAGTGTACATTATGATCCGCTTTGTGAAAGATCAGTTGGCTGTATGTGGATCGGAGGTTTCTCTTTGGTTCCATTGGTCTGTATGTGTTTTTCTACCAATACCAGGCTGCTCTGCTACAGTTTTATAAGATAGCTAAGGGTCTAGTAAAGTGATGCCTCCCAATTTGTTCCTTTTACTTACAATTGCTTTGGTTATTCTGGCTCTTTTCTGGTTCTAAAAGAAGCATGAAATTATTTTTTCCAGATGTGAAATATGATGTTAGTATTTTCATGGGGATTGAACTGAATCTGTAAGTCACTTTGGCTATAACAATGTTGACTCTACCAATCCATGAGCGTGGTATGCTTTTCCACTTGTTTCTACCATCTGCCATTTCTTTCCCCATTGTTTCATAGTTCTCTTTTTAAAGATATTTCATCTCCTTGGTTAAGTATATTCCTAGGTATTTTATTTTCTTTGTGGCTACTATGAATGGTATTGAGTCTTGATTTGACTCTCAGACTGACTATTACTAGAGGATAGGAATGCTACTGATTTCTGTGCATTGATTTCATAACCTAAGACATTGTTAAATTTATTTATCAATTCTAGGGGTCTCTTGGTAGACTCTTTGGGGTTTTCTAAATATAACTGAGAACAAATCATAAGCACAAAGCACTAGTTTGACCTCCTCTTGAATACCCCTCATTTCTTTCTCTTGCCTAATTGCTGTGGTAGGGCTTCTAGCACTAAGTTGAACAGAAGTGCTGACAATGGGCATCCTTGTCTTGTTCTAGCTCTTACTGGAATGCTTCTAACTCTACCCCATTCAGTAAAATGCTGCTATTGGATTTACCATCTACAGCTTCTTAATTTTGAGATATGTTCCTTTTATGCGTAGTTTCTTAAGGGTTTTTATCATGAAAGGGTGCTGTATTTTGTCAAATGCTTTTTCTGCCTTTATTGAGATGATCATATTATTTTTGTTTTTACTTCTGTTTATGTGTGGAATCACATTTACAAATTCATGTATGCTGAGTCCTCTTTGCATCCCTGGGATGAACATGCCATTTTATATAAGAGACTTGAGTACAATGGATTTTGTTACTTGAGAGATGTCCTAGAACCAACTGCCACAGATACCAAGGTGTACTGTACATTAAAACATTTTTATTCCTGGTAGTCTAATGACTAGGAAAAAATATATAAACATGTTTAAAGGCACATACT
The DNA here is from genome assembly GCA_963574575.1 of Galagoides demidoff. Lineage (NCBI taxonomy): Eukaryota > Metazoa > Chordata > Mammalia > Primates > Galagidae > Galagoides > Galagoides demidoff. The sequence continues at coordinate 61,576 of CAUYQV010044339.1, read as the reverse complement.
AAAAGTAATAAAATAGCCAATTTAAGATAAAACATTTAACACTGCAACAACACAGCATAGTACTGATATATTTACCAAGAGAATAGACAGAGAGACTAGAAAAACTCTCATATGTCGATTAATTCTCAACAAGGGGCCAAAACTAGTCAATGGGAGAAAAAGCAGTTTCTGTAGCAAAAATGATTCTAGAAAAATTGGATATCTCTGTACAAAATCTAACTTAAAATGGACTACAGATCTAATTTTAAGAGGTGAAAACTATAAAATTCTTACAAAAAAGTAGGCAAATCTTGAAATATTTCTTAAATATAACAGCAAAGCCACAAGAAATGAAAGTAATATATAAATTAGACTTCATCAAAATTAAAGGCTATGCTATATCAAAGGGCACTATCAATAGAGTGAGAAACAACTCCCATAAGGAGATAATATTTGCAAACCATATACCTGATAATATCCAGAACACATAAAGAAGTCCTATAATTCAACAACAGAAAGATAAACAACCTAATTTGAAAATGGACCAAGGACTTGAATACAGATTTCACCAATAGTTGACTCTTGAGCTGCAGTTTGAACACAGATTTAAACTGTGTTGATGCAGTCACATGTGGATTTTAAGTTATTTGGAGATACGAAACAATTTGGAAAAACTCACGGAGAAACCACATAGCCTACTGAAAAAACTAAAAAAAATCAGGTATGTCATGAATTTACAATATTATATGCAGATATTAGTCTACTGTATCATTTTAAAATATACACAAATCTATTATAAAATATTAACATCTGTCAAAGCTTATGCACACAAACACAGATCGTACACGGTGACATTTGCTCTCACAAGAAATGTAAACTAAAGCTGCAGTGTTAGGGCACAAGTACATAAAACTAATTACAGTACATAATGCACTGCTGTAACAATTTCTCAGCCACCTCCTGTTGCCACTGCAATGAGCTCAAGTGTTGTGAGTATCCATTTAAAATACGGTGTTAGCTAATCATCTCTGTGTGAGCAGCTCCTCTCTCTGGTAAATTGCATAAGATTGTAAAAAGTGATCTCTATTCATGCATATCTTTTTCATTGTATTTAGTGCAATACTGTAAACTTTGAATAATATCATGGGACCCACTTCAGTGATGCTAAAAGTGCTCCCAAGACACAGAGAACAGTCATGATGTTGCAAGGAAGGCTAAATCGCTTGATAATGCACCACACATGGAGGTCTGCACGGGCTAATCCCTACCGTTCCAAGACAAATGAAACCAGCAGAAGAACCATTGTTTAAAAAAAAAGGAAATTCATGAAGCCATCTTTTGCACCTTTTGTTAAATAGCTTTTTGTCTCATGTTGATAATGCAGCTTTATGTGGGTACAGTATTGCTACAAAAAAGGCATATCTAGAGATTCTTTTTTTATTTCAACTTATCTTACTTTTAAATTTTTTTTTTTTTATTTCTTCCTCCTGTAGTGTTCTCTTGCCCCACACCCGGCCATATCTAGAGTTTCTAATATGAAAAATGGAAAATGAAGTAATTATGTGACAATCAAAAGCAAAGGGAAGGTGAAAGAGCTAAAGCTGGAAAACTTAATGCCAGGAAAGGATGATTTAATAATTTTAGAAAGAAGTATGGCTTCAAAAATGTTGAAGGAGGATGACAGGAGCAACAGTTTCTGTTGACCAAGAGGCAGGACACAAATTCCAGATGCCATTAAGAAAATAACTGATTCCTAATCAGTATACTGGCAAGGAAAAAAAAGAAAAAGAAAAAGAAAATCACTAAAAGGGCCAGGCGTGGTGGCTTATCCTAGCACTCTGGGAGGCTGCAGTGGGTGGATCGCCTGAGCTCACAGGCTAGAGACCAACCTGAGCAAATGTGAGACTCTGTCTCTAAAAAACAGCCAGGTGCTGTGGCAGGTGCCTATTAGTCCCAGCTACCCCTGAGCCCAGTAGTTTAAGGTTGGTATGAGCTATGATGCCATGACACTCTACTGAGGGTGACGAAGTAAGACTCTGTCTCAAAAAAAAAAAAAAAGAAAGAAAGAAAGAAAGAAAGAAAATCATTAAGGAGAAAGAATATCAACCCAAACAGATTTTAAATGCAGATGAAAGTACACTATTCTGGGGAAAAAGTGCCACAAAGAACATTTATTAGTAAGTAAGAGAAGAGACTGAAGGCAGGATGGGATACGATAACCTACTGTTTTTTGCAAATACGTTGGGTTTATGATCAGGACTGCCCTTATCTATCCTAAAGCTTCCAACACACAAGCCCTAAGAGGAAAAGATAAAACACCAGACGCTATTCTTTTCCTTGTACAAGAAAGCCTGAAACAAGACCTTTCTGGATTGGTTCCAGCAATGTTTTGTCCTTAAAATCAGGAAGTATCTTGCCAGTAGGGACTGCCTTTGAAAAGTATTTTTGATATTGGACAATGCCTCTAACCTCAAGTTCAACATTAAAGGTCTACTTCACACACACCCCCAAAAAACAAAGTCTCTAATTCTAGATCTAGGCTGGATCACAAGATCTTTAAGGTTCATTACACATTGTACTGTATGGAAAGAATGGTCAAGGCTATAGAAGAAAACCCTGATGGAACATCATGAAATATCTTAGAAGGATTACATCACTGAAGATGAGCGCACTGCTATAGAAAAAGCTGTGAAGCCATCAAGCTCAAAACAAATTCCTGAGGGAGAAAACTATGTCCAGATGTTCTGCATGACTTCACAGGATTCACCCAGCACCGATTAAGGAAACTATAAAACAGATGTGGACATGACAACAAAAAGGAGGTGAAGGATTCTTTAGTTGTTGTTGTTGAGTTAAAGAATTTCGTAGATTTTGGAGAAGTTCAAGAGCTAATAAACCCACACAAGACAAATTAACAGAAGACATCTGGATGGAGATGAGAGCTTCTGAACCAGTGCCAGACAAGGAGGAAGGAGACAGAAGCAGCAATCCCAGAAAACAAATCCACGTTAGGCAACCGGCACAAGAGTTCGAATTGTTCCAGACTGCTTCTGACTTCCTCTACAACACGTGCCCCTCTATGACAAGGACACTGAACTAAAGCAAGCAAGGGAGGAAGAATTAGTGCTACAAACCTTTTTAGAAAGATGAAAAAATAAGCCAGACAGCAATTACAATGTCTTTCTATAAAGTTACACCAAGTGTGCTTGCCTCCCTGCCAGCCCTGGGATAGTAAGATCAACCAACCCCTCCTCTCCTTCCGCCTCAGCCTACTTAATATGAATGCAGCAATGACGAAGATCAGATGATCTACTTCCACTTAATAGGTAGTCAAGATATTTTCTCTTCCTTATAATTTTCTAATAGCCTTTTATCTAGCTTATTTTATTGTAAGATTACAGTATATATAACAAAACACATGTTAATCAACTCTTTATGTCATCCGGTCAAAAGTGGGCTATTAATAGGTACGTTTGTGCGATATCAAAAGTTATATACAGATTTTCAACTACGTGGGGATCAGCATGCATGTTGTTCAAGGGCCAACTTGTATGTGGAAAAAATGCTCACATCATTAGTCATTAGGGAAATACACATCAAAGCCACAAAGAAATACCACTTAAAACCCACTGGGATGTCTAATATAAAAAAAATGAAAAATAGTAAGTGCCGGTGAGGATGTGGAGGAGCTGGAAACCCCGTGTATACCTATTGCTGGTGGGACGCAAAATGGACAGCCACTGTGGAAAGTAAGTTCGGTGGTCCCGCAAAAAGTGAAGCATAAGAGTTAACACATAACTCAGCAATTGTTTTCAAATTCACTGAAAGCAGGGACACCTATGAATACTTGTATGCTGAAGTTCTTAGCAGCAGTTTTCACAATAGCAAAGGCTGGAAATAACTCGGGTATTCAACAAATGAATGGATAAGAAAATAAGGTCTATACATCCACTGGGACATTATTCTGACATAAATAGGAATCAAGTTCTTTTTTTTTTTTTTTCTTGTAAAGCCAGGGACTCACTATATAATAACTCAGGCTAGTCTTGAACTCCTGGCCTCAAGTAACACTCTTATCTTGGTCTCCCAAAGTGCTGGGATTACAGGTGTAAGGCATCACACCTGGCCAGGAATGAAGTTCTTACACATGCAGCAACATGGATGAACCTTGAAAATATTATACTAAGTTTAAAAGGCCACATCATAAAAGCATAAGTATTATATAATCGCACTTATATGAAATTCATAGAGACGGAAAAGAGAATTGAGGTGGCCAGTGGCCAGGAGAGAGGAGAATGGGAAAATATTGCCTAATGCAGGGGTCCTCAAACTTTAAACAGGGGGCCAGTTCACTGTCTCTCAGACCACTGGAGGGCCAAACTGCAGGCCCCGGGACAAGTCGGCTGCTAAGTAGCACAGGCAGTGGAGGTAAAAACACCCAGCGGGCCGGATAAATATCCTAGGTGGGCTGCATGTGGTCCGTGGGCCGTAGTTTGAGGACGCCTGGCCTAATGGGTACAGAGTTTAAGTTTGAGATGTTGAAAAAGTCCTGGAATTAGTGCATAATGGTTATACCAAGTACAGCATTTTGAACATATATCATGCCAGTGAATTTTATACTTAAATATTGTTAAAATGGCTTTTTGGTGATGTCTATCTTACAATTAAAAGAATAAAGCATTTAAGATTGAATATTATCCTGAAAATGAATTTAATTACATCTAAAGTTTATCATAACAAAACTTTTAGACCAACCTAAGCTGATACAGTATTCCCTTCCAACTATGCATCCAATATTACAATGGAACAACCAATTCCACAGCCATAACTAAAGGAGAAAGAAGCCTAGAAATGAGCCCAAAAGATTTTTGCTTTTATAGCAAGAAGTTGGCATTCTAGCCAAACTAAATTCACAAACACTTCATGGAAATAAAAGCCAAGTTTACTGCACGCTTGAGATCTTTAGTTGTCTATTTTTACTTTGTTTCTATTTCCACACCTAGAATTTTCTTTCATCCAGTTTAAAAATGAGACTCCCAAGAGAAAAATATGTGCACTCAAATTTCTAATAATCAAAACTGTAGAACCTCTAGGTAGTAAAAACTTTAAATGTACAGACCTCAATTAACAGGAACTGAAAAAAGGTCTTAATTATACACTCACGTACCTGTACACACCCAACAATGTGTCACATGTTTCTGGCAAAGTGACAAAAAAACAATTACCTATCGTGTTGTTTTTTAATGAAGAATGCTACTATTTCCCACTAACTAATAAAGAACTTCTGTTTTATACTAAACTTAATCCTAAAATTACATTTGATGCTTCTATTCCACAAAAGTATACTTGTGCCATGTATTTAGGGGTAAGATCATAAAAAGATCATTTTCTAACATTATGCTAAATAGCTATTAAAAAACTATCTTTTTTGTGAACAAAAAAAGAAGAACAACATCATAAATTAACAACAGAAGAACATAAAAATGACAATTGAGAAAGGCAAAAAACAAGCAAAAGGTAACCTTCTGTGCATCTTGGCAGTTCACAGGAGAAGGGCCCAGGGTAAACTAGGACTACAGGCCTGGGCAGCAAAGGCTCCCTGTGATCAGGCCAGTCCTGTCTGCCCTCTTGTCAGAAAGCATTCTGTCATGCCATGACCACCACCACTACTGTTCTCAAGGAAAAAAAGAAACCAAATGTGGACTTTATTTATGCAAATGACTTAAAATCATTAGACAAAGAATTCCCCAACTGATTTTCCTTGCTAGCCCCGGTGAAAGTAATTTCTTAAGAACACTGCAATTCTCAGCATATGACTGCTAGCAAGTAACCAATCAGCTTCTACTAAGGAGGGAAAAGCTATCCTAAAACTCTAACTTCAACTGTGTTCAAGTGTTGTCAAGAATGTTGTTTCAAACAGAACACAGACCCTGAAAATAAAATGAAAAATCCCACAGCTTTGTGATATCTAGTCATTCGCAGAAATTAATCATGGATTCTTAATAAACTGGAAATACACTGGATTAATAAAACAATTTCTATGGAAACCATCAAATAAAAGCAATGCAATTTCAGTTTAAAACTAATGCAGTATATAGAAAATTCCATTAAACAAATTAGAATTTTTGAGGATTTTCTATGTGGTAGTTAGATTCTGGCTAGAAAGTACCTGCAAATTGTCTTTTCAGACCTATTGATAAAAGATGTTTGCTGGTGAGTGGCACCTGTGGCCCCATATACTGGAGGTGGCAGGTTCAAACCAAACCCAGCCCCGGCCAAAAAAAAAAAAAGATGTTTGCTGATTCTAGTCTAATTAAACATTGAACCATGGAACTGTATTTACCTTGACCTGAAATAAGAAACAACTTTAAGCATCAATCAGCCAAGTCTGATTATTTCACTGATTCATGGCAACATTATTAGTTTCTCATTTTTTTTCTACAAACTTCTTATTTATAGAAATGGAGAAGTTACAGAAGCTTAAAAGAGGTCAGATCTGACACCAAGACCACTGAAAAGAAGCCTAGGAGCTTAGGAGGCCGGTTGGCCAAAGGCAACTAACTGGGCCACTCCAAACTTCACCCTTCACAGGGATAGTTCACAATAACCCAAAACCTATAATCTAGGCCATTTGGTGGGGGAGTTTTAAAAGAACTGATAATTACTAAAAGTAAATGATCAATACATGAGCACTAATGTTATGGATATTTGAAATTTTCTGCAACAAAATATTTAAAATGGCAGATTATCTAGCTCATGGTTTAAGATATCAGGTTGTGCGACAGTGATAAATAGACAGGAAGAGAATTATTCTCATCCCTCTGGTCCTATTAAACATAGGAAATTCATTTCACACTCATTATGTTTTCTAAATGTGACTGAAATGTCAGGGTAATAACAGAAATCATTAATGAATTTGACTACATAAAAGTAAAAAAAGTTTGAATGGCAAAACCGCCATGAGCAAAGTCAAAAGACAAATGAGAAAGGTAGGAGAAAATAAAGAGCTAATGCTCCAAACAGAGCTTAACAAACAAGAACCAGAAAGACCAAAAATCCTACAGAAAAACAAACCAAAAAAAGACATACCGACAACTCCTATTGATATATGGCTCTTACAGATCTGAAGAGATGTCAAGCTGCACTCAGATAAATAAGAAAATGTGCATTCTGGCCACCCTAAAATACTATTTCCTTGCCCTTGACACTGGCAAAAATTCAAAAGCTCCACAATAGACTCTCTTGGCAAGGCTGTGGGAAAACCGGCACTCTGCTACACTGCTGCTGGGAATGCAAAACAGCGCCACTCCTATGGAACGGCAGCCAGTAACATCTAGCAAAACAGATGCATTTTATCAATTTTACCTAGTAATCCCACTCCTACGTTTATCTGAAAATGCACCTCCAATAGGAAAAGACACAAGGTTATTCACTGCCCTATGTAGCTGTAAAATATCAGAAACTACCTGGAACACAGAAAACGGGCTGAACAGGCAGACCCACAATGGACAATCTCTAAGTAAACTGACACGGAATAATTTCCAGGTTATGTTTCCAGTGAAAATAGCTAAGTACCAAAGTGTTCATACAGATAGTATGCTTTCTTTTGTGTTAGAAAAAAAGGATAAATAAGAAAACAAATGTATTTGCTTACATTATAAAAAGAAACATCAGAAGGATAAATCATAGAATAGTAAGTCAGATAGATGATAGGATAGGATGTTTTTGGTTTTTAGTGGTATAGGTGAAACAATTCAAACTATTAATAAGATGTTACTTATTTAAGAAAATGAGTAAAAATGATGGTACTGTTGGGAGCCTGTGTTCCATTGAAAAAGGGAGAATTGTGGGTATCAGTGTGAATTCATATTTTGAAAAAATATATCCACATTACATTGGTATACATGCACAAGCACATACATATATATATATGTATATATACACACCTGTAAGTGTGCACATATAAAGATAAATATTTCTAGTTTTGGTCCCTGATGAGTTCTAGAAGCAAAGATATCCAGCAGTAATATATGTACCAAGTGCCCAGATCTTGGTCTCAGGTTCCCCACTAAGAAGAACCAGGGCACCTAGTAGAAATGACTGATTACAGCGCTGAGCATTCAAGGAACGAGTTGAGCCTTACTGTAAAGAACGAAAATCATGACATGCTTAAAAAAAATCCCGAGTGGCGCCTGTGGTTCAGTGAGTACGGCACGGGCCCAATAAACCAAGGGTGGCAGGTTCGGACCCAGCCCTGGCCAAACTGCAACAAAAAAATAGCCAGGTCTTGCGGCGGGGGTCTGTACTACCAGGTACTTGGGAGGCTTAGACAAGAGAATCACCTAAGCCCAGGAGTTGGAGGTTGCTGTGAGCTGTGATGTTTTACCGAGGGTGACAAAGTGTGACTCTGTCTCTAAAAAAAAAAAAATTGATGGGGGCTACAAGCATGTAACATGCTATAGGAGCCAGCACGAAGAAGATGCCACTAATGAGATCTGGGATAATCTGAGCATCAAAATATTTAAAGACAGTAATGAACTGATAACCACTGGGAAAAAAATAGGAAACCATAAATTCATACCCATAATAAATAAAAATAATACAGACAAGTAAAAGGGCTCTTATTATAGTAGAATCCTGAACAAAGACTGATAAATGTGGAGGGAGTAGAAAAAAAATAATCAGTTTAAAACCCTAACAGTGAAGGCTGACTCAAACAGTATCATTAATGGGTGCTACATGGGGGTGATCAAATTTTATGAGAAGCACTAGATTTTAACAGTCTTAGTGCCTCCTTCCCCACAGACTACTTATTAGCTGCAAAGGACATATAAAACAATATTGTAGAAAAATCAGACAATGAGACAGATGATCAAAATTTATACAGGACACTGCATACTTGCAGATGTGAAATGCTAAGAAAGACACAATCCTGTGTAATATTCGATCTAGCAATGTATAACCTGAACTCTTATCAAAAGGAAACATCAAACAAACCGAAAATAAGAAACACTATTCAAAAATGGGAGAAGGATGACTACATACTTTAAAATGTAATAAATGATAAAGCTTGAAGAACTATTCCAGATTAAAGGATACTAAAAAGACATGACATCTGAACGCAATGTATGAGTACACACTAACTGCTGCACTGGAAGGGGAAAAACTGCTACAAGGGACATTTACTTGGTCAGCTGAAAACTGGAAAATGAAAAACTGGTAGATTAAAGTAATGTAACGATGTTAAGTCTACTGAGTCTTTAGACTGTTAATGTAAGAGATGATCCTTATCCTCAGAAATCTACACTAGGGTATTTAGGACTAAAGGATTAAAGAGCTGTAATAGACTCAGTGAAACTCTTATATGGCTCAATGAAAAGAATACCTTTGTGTGCATGTGTATTTATAAATATGCACAGAAAAACATTCAGGTACAAGAGTTATTTGGGACAAAAGGCTAACAATAGGCGAATTATTTTTGCAACTTTTCTGCAAGTTTGAAATTATTTCCCCCCCAAAATCATAAGTTCAGAAACACATTATCTTTCTCCATAATATTTGTTTCTTCTTCCATAATTCCTACATGGCTGAACAGAACTAGCATCAACCAGTCATCCCGCTAGAACTTTACAGCTAACCTAGATTACATAGTGGTTTCGATTTATTTCCCTCCTTTCTTACAGCTCCCACACTCAAAAGGAGAATTTCCTAAGGGAATATCATTTATTTGCCCTTTTTTCTCCAATAATACCAAATTGGTTTAGCACCTAATCACTTAGCATTTCTTATTTGACTTACTGCTACAATCTAATAATGACCAGCGTTCCCCTGGTCCTGGCCCTACATCATTGGAAATGCTGATACACACTACCCTCTCCCAGATAAAATCTGTCCATTTCATTCTCTGTATTTCTTAACTGGACCTAAATAATTTTTGCTTATTTGGATTCTGAAATCCAAATAAGCAAAAATTATTGCTCAGAATCTTACAAGTTAGCATCACATAATTAATCAGTTATTCAACAACTACAGCACCTTCTTGGACCCAGTCTGAAAGAAGCAGCTATTAGCAGTATATCTGGTGCCTCCTATACAAATAACAGGAGAGAAGAACTCTGGAAGAAGAGAAGGTAATTAAAGGGAGGGCAGGACAGGGAGAAGAAGGAAACAGAAGGGAAGGAAAGGAAATAGGAAGACAGACAACTGAAAAGCAGTGAAGAAAAACTAAAGGGTAAGGACAAGAAAGGGAAAGGAGGGGGATAAGTCTATTCTCTAGATTTCACAGAGATCTGCTTAGTATTAAAATGCCAACATTTTGAAAATTAACTAGCTCTCTCTCAATTATTCCTAATGGACAGCAAGCTACATATAATCAGAGAAAAGTTATTTTATGTCTCCTTCAATATCTGACATTTTATCAAAAGCTATTTGAGAATAGTACTATTCATAATTAAAGTGTTATCTACAAATACTGAAAAATAAGTGTTAGCAAACATGGAACCGTGTTCCTAAAGCCTCCATTTTTAGATTTTTAATTTTCTAGTTTAGAGTATCAATATTCAACTATATATTACTGCAAATAAAACTATACATATAAAATATATATGCATATTATATATGTGACATATGCTCCTTATGTAGTATATATTATTAACATTATACTATATATCTATATCTGAATTTTAGGATCCTACTTGTATACCTATACTTGCAGACTTTAGATATCACTAAAAGTAACTTTCATGACAACTTCAAGATATACAAAAACAAAATATTTTATAAATATAAACATCTCTTTTTTTTTTTTTTAAGACAGTCGCCCTGGATAGAGTGCTATGGCATCATAGCTCACACCAACCTCCAATTCTTGGGCTTGATCGATCCTCCTGGCTCAGCCTGGTGAGGAGCTGGGACTACAGGTGCCCGTTAGTTTTTCTATTTTAGTAAAGGTGGGGTCTCACTCTTGCTCAGGCTGGTCTCTTAACTCCCAAGCTCAAGCAATCCACTTGCATTGGCCTCCCAGAGAGCTAGGATTACAGGAGTGAGCGAGCCACTGCACTTGGCCCATAAACATCTCTTGATATTTCACACTAAGACTATAAAACACAGGGGATGACAAGATATACATTGAAGTGTCTCCCTAAATGATTTCACTCCTTGAGACAAAAATCCTTTCTAGCTCTTTTCCAGTTTATAAAAGGTAAAGAAAACAAACTAAACAGAAGCAATGAAGATTAAATAAATCCAACTATGGCTTCCTTTTCCCATAAAGAGTTTTGTTTTAGTCATCACATTCACTTAGTCTTTTCATAACAAATAACACTTGTCCTTCAAACTTTAAAAATCTTAAGAGTGCGTCTGTGGGGGAGGGGAGGGTGGAGAAAAAAGAATCAGAAATCAACTCAGTTTACAGATAGGCTCTTCTGTTGAATTTATCTAGATCTAATCATGCAAATATATGGCCAAAAGAGCAACAAGACAGTTTATAAGCAGCAAACTTGTTTAATTTACTCTCCACACATATCGCTTAGAGAATTAAATGATAGCTAAAAATGATAGTGTTTATTAACCTATCCTCTGTTCAGCTAGGAAACATGCTCTTTGTACTTACAACAGGCAATTTGTCTCTCTAGAGGAGAAAGAAATCATCTTAATTTGGGGGGATAAAGGAGTTAAGAATATGACACCCAAAACATCCCATTCCCGCATACCACTTCAGTTAAAGACATCTGAAAAATTGCAGGTATGGGAAGATCATTCTTGACCTTAGTACTATTTCTTACAGCAGAAGATAAAATTTCCATGTGAAAGACCTCTTCCCTATACTAGAAGGAAAACAGGATTCTTTCCATCAAGGATAAAAAAGTTAAGGCCAAAGGAAGTCTGCCCTGTTTTAGCAATCCGTATCTTCTTAGCCACTTCTCTACCCATTGAGTACCCTAGCTCAAGCCCTTTTGCCTTGTCACATTTTCACAATTTACTATTCTTTGTCTAATTCAGTATGCAAGCTGTCTGTCTCTCACTAATTCTTTGGGTCTTCATTTCCTCTTTTTTTTTTTTTTTTTTTTTGAGACAGAGTCTCACTCTGTTGCCCTGGGAAAGTACCATGGCATTATAGCTCACAGCAACCTCAAACTCGGGCTTGAGCAATCCTCTTGCTTCAGCCTCCCAAGCAGCAGGGACTATGGAGGTGAGCTACTGTGTCAAGACTGTTTTTAGTAGAGATGGGGTCTTGCTGTTGCTCAAGCTGGTCTCTAACTCCTGAGCTGAAGCAAACCACCGGCTCAGCCTCCAAGGTGCTAAGATTACAGGAGTGAGCCACTACACTCGGCAGTGTCTTCGTTTCTTTATGAGGACTCCTGTGCCAAATAAAACTTGTATTAAAGACATTGGTATGCTTTTCCCCAATAATCTGTCTTATGTCAATTTAATTCTTCGGCCCAGCCCAGGATCCTAAGAGGATGGAGTTGAAATTCTGTCTCTCCTACAAGGGAAAAGAAAATCAGACTCTTAATGAAGTCTCTACCAACCTGTACATGCTAACAGACTTTCTTAGCTTGCTTGGTTCCATGCCCCAAACGTAGAAAATAAAAATTCTAGTTAGGTAACAAAATAATGCTCTTTAACCCTGTAAGTTAAATCTTATTTTTCATTGTCAAACTGCAAAAACTATGATTAAATGATTTGTTTTTTTAAAACTTTTTATAAATAATATCAATTACTCCAAGCTTCATGAAAAGGGAAAGTTTTCAGCCTCTGTAAATACACTCACTCACACAGGCAGCTGCAGTTAGTGCACAGCCCTGAGCGATTAAAGAAATCAGTTTTCTTTATAAAAAAGCATAAGTATGCAACATTTTTATACCTAACTATTCATTCTATTTTCTTAAAAGCAGATTTCAGAAATATTATTTTCTAACACTTATAGTATTTTCTAAGATACCATCACTGCATAGATTGCTACGATGTAAAATGACTAGAAGAAATTAAGTACATGGCTTTATAGTCATATTCTATTTCCTAAGCATTAGCTAAATTTTCTGTACAGGAGTTTATTCCTTACTAAAGTACTTCACATTCATTCAACCAATTAACTGGACACTCATGACAATCTTGTGGGAAGAAAACCAACACCACCAAGAAACCAGCATCCACCAGGCTCTGCATTCAGCTGTTTACATGAGCTATCTCCCTGATCCTGACAACAGTCACATGAAGTCGGTATTATCAACCTTATTTTTACAAAAGAAAACATGAGAGTAAAGGAATCTAAGTAGCCCAAAGCCACATGCTAGTAACCAGAAGAACCAGGTCTGCCTTACTCCAAAGCCTCTGCCTGCTCTTTTCCCTACACTCGGCTGCTTCATCATCACGAAGGAGGAAAGGGAATCAGAGGTTAAGGCAGCTGAACAAATCTGCTTAGGTAGGAAGCGGGGGAAACAGGGTTTCAATCTCAGATCATCTGACTGTGCACATCTTTCCACCACAGTGCCTATACAATCATTAATTATAAAGCATGCAGCCACAAAGTACAAGATTACGGCTGCAAATTTACCCTGGGAAATTTGCAAGAAGCCGTACAATATACTAATATATTACATGAGTACTACCACAGAAAACTCCGTAACTGGCTGACAATAGGTTTAATGCACACAACTTCTTTTGCTCTTTTCCAGTGGCAATTAAACTGAACGGGGCTCACTATGCCTTCCACAGCCAGAGGAGAAAACCTTAAGACATGTCTTTGCTCGTTCAACCACACGCCCACAACAGGACCTCAACCCTCTAGGTTTTCAGGACTGCAATTCTCTAACCCTTTCCCCCTCTTTTTAACTAACTCACCTATTTTATGCTGAGAGCCATAGCTTTCCCTTTAATCTCTCTCTTTTCCTATTTTTTTCCCAACTGCTACTCCATTAACCTGAACAGAGACTTCTCTTAAATATTCTCACTTTTTAACCTCCACCAAGTAATATCTGCTTCTAGTCACTAGCCAATTCCCCAGGAAGGTTTTCTTAATTGTTTGTTTATTTTTTCCGGTATATCTCATGGTCTTTCTGCTACCATGACAAGAATATTTTCCAACTTCACTAAGTAGAGACTAAAAGAAATAAATGGAGAATGTGGTCTATAAGAAAATTGGTTGGAACTTTTCAATAAAAAAAATCAGTATCATTAAAAAAAGAAAGAGAAGAAAAACCATGAGAGCGGTCAGGCATAGTGGCTCCCACCTGTAATCCCAGCGCTTTGGGAGGCCACGGTAGGAGGATCACACAAGGCCAGGAGTTTGAGACCAGTCTGAGCAACATAGCAAGACCTCATCTCTACAAAAAATTGAAAAATTAGCCAGTGGTGGCACACATCTATAGTCTTGATCTACTTGGGAAGCTAAGGCAGACAGGATTGCCTGAGCCCAGGAGTTTGAGATTGCAGTAAGCTGTGATAATGCCAAGACAACAGAGTGAGATCCTGTCTCCCAAAAAGGAAAAGTAAAATAGAGTGAAAGAGAAAGAGAAAAGCATAGGGAAACTAATCTAGAGTTTAAAAGGATAAACAGATATAAAAGAAATGCAACAAACATGTTAACTAGACTGTTGTTTTTGAAAAAAGCTATAAAAGAAATTTGGAAGACAACTACAGAATTTAGACATGGACTAGACTTATAATGATTGTATAGAATGACTGTTACTTTCTTACATACGTAACATATTTTCTTACATATAGTCATGTATAAGAATGTCCTTATTGCTAAGAGATTCACACTGAAGTATTTACAGATGAACTGTCGTAAGGTTGAAGTCACTTTAAGTGGTCAGCAATGCCATATCCCCTCCCCGAAATGTACATTTACACAATGTGAATATCTATGGGAAAATGTTGCTAATTGTTGAATTAAGGCTGAAGGCAGCTCAATGTTGACTGTATTATTCATTAAACTTTTCTGTATGTTTAAAATTTTCAAAATACAAATTTTAAAAATCCCAACATTTAATCCCAAAGGGATTAAAAGAGTGGGGTGGGGGAACACGCATGGTCTCCACCGGTTTTCAGATGTCTAATGTTCTTGAAGGAGAGCAGGAACACTGGTTCTGCTATAATATTCTTGACAGAGCATAAATGAATAACTTCCCATTGGTCTTCTAAGTACTACCTGCTAAATGTCTGAATGGGTTACCACTCCTATCAGGCTGTAAGAACACACAAAGTTATCACTTGACTCCCTTTTTTCTCCTTAAAGAAATGCGTGTTACATCACCAATACTACAAGTATAAAACCACAAGTATAATTCTCCCATATTACCAAAGATGAAAATCTGTGGTCGTACCGTAAAAGTCTTTCCTTAAACCATGTAGTTTTACCATCTCGTCTACTTGAATGTCTTATCAAGGTAGACAAAGGCAAAGGAAAAAACTGCATTTTCATGAAATCTGTGAATAATTTACACATACCTAACATAATCTCACAGCCTATAGTGCGTACTTTTTAATTTTTATTCTTAAAGTTGCATACCAACACAGAAAACAAACACAGGTCCCTGACTCACCTTCCGCCCACTGGTAAACAGCGGTTAAAAGCCCCGACCAGTCTGAGAGGCAGGCTTTAGACCAAGCAAGCCCAAAGGAGGAGCGCAATGAACCTAAAGAAGTGAAAACAACTGGCTGGAAGACCTGCCAGAGAAAGTCTAAGATTCTTAGGAAAATATCAAGAAATTCAAAATACATTTAGTAACATATGACTGAAAAATTCATTCATTTAGTTTCATACAACATTTTCCACTATTAAATTAGGCTTGAAATATATCCTCATTCCAGACTCATGAACTAAGAGCTACGAAAATGGTTTGCTGCAAAATCCCAATGTCCACAAAGGCAAGATAAAGGAAAGAGCGAATTCTAATGAATGACCTCAAAACTTAAAATCCCCGAGTTTTTTTGTGGACAGTGGTTGTCTTTAGTAAATACACTACACACACCTACTTTCTTCCTGCACACTACCCTTCCCCTACTAACAGAAAAGGCGAGTATGCCCTGAACAGTGAGTGGACTCTTCCATCAGCTGCTGCCTGAACAATGGTCAACCTCTTTCATGCCATGAGACAAAGAGATTCTCTCTCCTAGCAAGTTAGAATTTAAAGTATCATAACCAAGATAATCGCCTATGGGGGCTGCAGGGGTGCTGAACTTACAATTGACATGAGAAAGCAGAGAAAAGTACTTAACAAAACACAAGAGCGACAACAGAAAAAGAAAGGGAGAACAGGCACCTAAAAATATTCAGTTCCCCAGAAGCCTGGAAACCTGGCTGTACTTCCTGTACTTGAGTCTATAATATTTGGCACCAGGATCAATGTTCACAAAACAACTTGCAAAAAAAGGGTAAATATGGACATCTGTATACATACAGAATGAACTTCCAAAGGAAACAAATTAGTTAAATTAGCATATTAAATGCCAAAATATAATAAGGACACAGATACAGCAAAGCAGAGGGCTCAATTACAAATCTTCCCCCCAATTATAAATTCTTCCCCCAAATAGGACATTAACTTTATACAGGGTCACCTGAGAAAACAACAAATCATTCTGGTCCAAACTTTTTTTATTGCTATGCATTTCTCACCTTTCTCAGCAATAGAATAAAATGCTTGAAACCTGCGCTTAATATAATGTACATTCTCAGGATATCATCTTCAAATATAAATTCAAACACAGCAAAAATACCTTATGTTGTTTTAGGGTAAAAAAAGAAAAAAAAAAAAAGAAATATTGTTTTCTTCCTGTAGCAGAGCAGTTAAACACAGCAGGCCTGGAGCCAGACCCCTAGATTGGAATTCTGGCCCTGTCATCTCTCCTGTCTGTTTTCTAACAGTATAAAATTAGAATAATAATAATAGAATCTATTTCATAGGACTGATAAGAAAAATGTATGATGTAATTATGTTTTAAAAAAAACTTAGGCAATAGTAAATGTTAGCTGCTATTAATATTGCTTTTAATTATCATTAACCATTATTAAAGTAAAATGAATGGATTTAAAATATATCCATGATATTATAAAACTTAATTCCTTGAACAGGACCATTCTTTAGCAGATGCAGAAAATGGAAAACAGAAAAATGTCTGATGCAAAAAACTGGGGAAATAAAGATAAACCCCCACTTAACAAAAAAAACAAACCCTAATCTCCTAGACTATCTAAATCTATAGTAGGACCTCCACAACAATACTCTGAGGGAGAGTTCCTTGAGGGATGGCTCACTTTCTGATAAAATTTTGTAAAGCTTTTCCTTCAACACCACCTTACCACAAAACAAAGCTTTTATTCCTAAATGCACACCCAGAAACAGTAAAGCATTATGATTACATAGGGATGTTGAAAGAAAGGTAAAAGTTTTTCAAAAAGTTTGAATTTTGAACTATGACTGGGTCAGCTACAAAAATGCACTTGTACGGGACTTTTGAAACATGTTTTAACTAGGCAATTATACAGTTAAGAAACAGCTAGAGGTACTGTTAAGGAAAATAACAATTCTTGCATCATAAACAGATGATACATAATTTGCTTTCTATAAGACATGTAGTTAGACCAAGTACAAGGGAATCAAACTGTGGTGGCGCCTGTGGCTCCCTGGGTAGGGCGACAGCCCCATATACCAAGGGTGGCGGGTTCAGCCCCAGCCCTGGCCAAACTGCAACAAAAAAGTAGCTGGGCACTGTGGTGGGTGCCCGTAGTCCCAGCTACTTGGAGGCTGAGGCAAGAGAATCGCCTAAGCCCAGGAGTTGGAGGTTGCTGTGAGCTGTGGAACGCCATGGCACTCTACCAAGGGTGATAAAGTGAAACTCTGTCTCTTAAAAAAAAAAAAGAGGGAGAGAGAGAGAGAATCAAACTGAAAGGTCAAAAATTATGTATAAGAAAAAAAGTGGAAGGGAAAATCAAAATATCCTAATTTTTCTAAGAAAATACAAAATGACTAAGTTTTTTTTAAAAAGCAAACAAAAGAATCTGTACTTACAATCAGATAATTCTTTAACTCATATTTTAACTCAGCATATTGACATCTTACCAAAAATCCTTTATTCAATCAAAATACTGACTCTTTACTTTCAAAATATGATCCTAGGCTAGGCTTTTGAGGTTCCTCCCCCAATATACACAGAGAAGATAATGAAAAGCTTGAGAGTCTGTAATTCCAGGGTTTTTCCCCCATTTCCTATCTCCCTTCTATATCATTTATATTGTCTAACACTTTCAAATTATAAACTTTTAAGGAGAGCAGTGGCCTTCTTTGTTTTCATTTATAAAGCACAAAACAGTGAGTTTATACAAAGGTGAAGCTGACAGAAGACCAAACTAGGGGCAAAACGTTCATGGAAAGAGACTTCCTCCTAAATTCCTGTTTCCCTTAATTTAGGCATAGATTCTTTTTCTAAAAGAAGGATTGCAGTTTTCTTAGGATGCTACTAGGTGGCCAGTCATCTCACAGCCAGATTAATACCTGTAAAGATGCCTTTTAATAAAGATCTCCATCAAACTGAGGTACCAACAAGGAGCACTCACAGGACCATGGGTAATGTGAGCCACTCCCATCGGCCTTTACAAGAAAACAGGCATCCCTTTCTCCCACCGCTTTTCCCCTAAGTCAAAACATAAGAAAAATCAGAAGAGAGTGGCTAGTGGTAAACATAGTTTAAAAAGAAAATAAAAACTTGACATCCTAGTGTTCCCAATTGTTTAAATTTATTTACTTCCTACAAAATATTTCCTTAGACCTAAGCAGAAGGAGCCTCCTTATTTCTCTATTTTTTTCCTTCCTTCTTTTTAAGTCAGTAATTTAAGTGATGCCTCTGAACTCATACCCTTTTATGCAAACTTTATTAAAGTCAACTTCGCTTCTCTGTCTTTTGGCTAAGATTCAGTGCAAAAAGACAACTAAGAAAATATATAATCAATCAGCTGAATTCTGAGGAAGATGTGTTATCGGCCGCTGTAAACACTATTTTGTTCATATTCTGACCTTTAAAAATTCAGAAGTAAAAATGACTAAGGTTGATGCTTGTAAACAAATGATATCTAATATCAATTTAGCTTTTGCTTACTATGTGCCAGGCACAGTTTTAAGTCCTTTAGAAGAAATATCATATTTAATCCTTTGATACTTCTATTAAATACTATTAATGATCCTATTTTACATATGAGGAAATAAGAAGAGGTTAGAAATCTATTCTAGGGCAAACAGCTGTAAGCAATGATATCATGATTTCAACCAAAAACTGTGTTTGAGACCTTAACCAAAACGCTATTACATTGCAGTTTTCCACTCTCATTATCTGCTTTTAATACTTATTCTTTTATCACACTGTTGGTAAAGAGCAAAGCATAATACGTCCTCAAAACAAGTGCCACTAAGGGATACTTGGGGTTGAAAATCAGTTTAACAATATGGGTATGTCCACTGGCTCTACTCAATAAATCAAAAGAAAAAGGAAAAAGTTTCACAACATAAGATAAAGCTGTGATTAAAATGAGTGTTTCTATACCCTAAAATTTAAGTATCATTTCTTGAAATAAAGGAAAAGTAAATTTTAAAATCCCAAAACTCATTTAGCAATCCTGTTTTATTCTAATTTTCTTCTAATTATAAAAACTTTTTAGACTTTGCAGTTTATTTATTTTTATTATTATTTTTAAAAACAGAGTCTCACTTTGTTGCCCTCAGCAGAGTGATGTGGCATCACACAGCTCACAGCAACCTCCAACTTCTGGGCTTAGGCAATTGTCTTGCCTCAGAGTCCCAAGTAGCTGGGACCACAGGCACCCACCACAACACCCAGCCTATTTTTTGTTGCAGTTTGGCCAGGGCCAGGTTTGAACCCGCCACCTATGGTATATAGGGCCGGTGCCCTACTCACTGAGCCACAGGCGCCACCCTAGACTTTGCAATTTAAACTTCACATTAAGTAGGCTTGCCCATTTATACTTTCTAGAGTTCCCTTCCCTGAACTTTCTTAACTCTTTTAACATATTTTTAGAAAAGAATACATTCTACACAGACTTTCACTTCTGGGTGATGTTGTTCTAAACCATGCAACACACAACATCGTTTTACTCCTACAGTCTCAAGCCTAAGATCTAGTCATAAACCTACTCAGTTCCAGAAGTATTCATAATAAAAAGAAGCCACAGTACAAACAAAACTGTAAGCTCAATACCCTGGTAACACAGCATCCTATGACCCCTCCAATTGAGTTTTTTCCTAAAAAGAAAAAAATATATAATCATTTGTTGAAAAATAAGGATGCATTCTCCAGTCCACTATGTGTACCAAAAAAAAGTCTTAAATTTATGAATAATTTCTACTAAACTGCTAACAAGTAGAAAAGCTCACCACATGGAAATCCCATTAAATTGATGTTCATTTAATTTCTGTACAGTACAACCTACAAACTTGGTGAGAGTTAAACATAAGTCTCACTGTTTCAAATAATGAGGTATTTGTTCATTATTACAATGTGTGCTGTTTGTCTTAATTCACAAATGATTATAATTAAACCACTTGTAAAAAGTAAATCATCTAATCATTTGCTTGAGAAGTATATGCTCTATTCTAATGGAATTTTTAAAGACAATCTTTTCTCAATGAATTTGAGATTTTCTTAGACTAAATTTACTGAAGAGAATGTTATTCAATGTGGTATACACACTGGAAGGCTCACCTTTAATATGAGTAGGCAGATCCAAACAATCGGGGGCCTACATGGAACAAAAAGATAGGAGAGGGAAGAACCATTCTCTCTTCCAGAGACAGCACGCCCGACAACATGCTCTTCTCCTGTCCTTAAATATCAGAACTCCAGGTGCTCTGGCCACTGGACTCTAGGACTCACATCAACCCCTCCCCACCCCTACCTTAAGTTCCTGGGTCTTAGGCCTTAGACTGAGAGTTACTCCCCTAGCTTTCCTGGTTCTAAAGCTCAACTTGGCTGGGCCTGGATTCTCTATTCTCCAGCTTCCAGACAGACTATATGGGGACTTCTCAACCTCCATTAATGCCTAAATAAATCCTTCTCATACGTATCTCTCTCTAAATCCTACATCTCTCTGGATACCCTGACTAAAACACCAAGTATTTCTCTACCAGTATAAATAGTCAGAACTACTAGCTGATAAGGACAGTATATATGATTGTACCATTATATTCTATAAAAGTAACTGTAATTAGGCAGTATCCTTAGCCAGTCTGGAGTTATTAAATACCCTCACTAAAGGCTAACTCCTAATACTTTATAAAACCTTAGTTGTAGAAAATGATCACAAAAAAATTTAATAAATTAATCTTTTTCTTTTTTTAAAACAGAGTCTGTTTCCTCAGCTATACTGCAATGCCATCATCATAGCTTACCACAATCTCAAACTCCTTGGCTCAAACAATCCTCCTGCCTCAGTCTCCCAACTAGCTGGGGCTATAGGCATATGCCTTGATGACTGCCTAATTTTTCTATGTTTAGTAGAGACAGGGATGTCCCTCCTGCTCAGGTTGGTCTCAAACTCCTAACCTCAAGCAGTCTTCCCACCTTGGCCTCCCAGAGTGCTATGAGTACATGCAACAGCCACCATGCCCAGCCTAAAATTAAAATAATCCTATAACCCAGCGGTTCTCAACCTGTGGGTTGCGACCTCTTTGGGGGTTGCATGACCCTTGCACAGGGGTCACCTAAGACCATCCTGCATATCAGATATTTACATTACAATTCATAACGGTAGCAAAATTACAGTTACGAAGGAGCAACAAAAATAATTTTATGGTGGGGGTCACCATAACATGAGGAACTGTATTAAATGGTCATAGCTTTAGGAAGGTTGAGAACCACTGCTATAACCAAAGACTTCTTACTGTTTTTTTAAGAGAATAAGATTATCATTTTAAATAACTTAAGAAAAGTGAAAAGTCGTGTACCACTTGAATAATTCTATATAGTACCAAAAAATAACTGATTTTGACTTTTAAAAAAAGACAATGAACTTTCCTCTGCTATGTATAGTTTTTTTAAAGGAAGTGGAGATAAAAGTTTACATTTCTCTTTCTAGAAGGGTGGGGTATTTTTCCATTTAAAAAGCTCTAATGCACAAAAGTGATAAACCTCTGTTTAAAGTTTAAAACTAAGCCTTCTGAATAATATTAAATAATTTATGTATTTTTCCACTTAATATATTTTCTTCTTTCTTCATTCTTAGACACCACAGTAGTTAGCTTCAAAAAGGGTTCCCAATGATCCCACCTGGACCTGGGGGCTTACTCCTACTCAACAGAGTACGGAGCAGTGAAGGGCTGCCCCTTTTAAGATTACACTACAGAAGCACTGTGTGTCCACCTTGCTTAGCCTCTCCAGCTGGCTGGCTCTGCTAGAAGCTGCTGCCAAGTTGTGGGCTGGCCTAGAGGAAAGCTCACATGGCAAAGAACTGAGACTGGCTTTAGCAAATGGCTCACACCCTTGGCCAAACAACAAGTGAATAACTAAGTGCTGCCTGCAACCATCCAAGTAACTAGAAGCAGCTCCTCCCTGGGGACCTTCGGATGAGACCTCAGCCTTAGCAGATGCAGTGAGTGCAGCTGTGTGGGAGACCCAATGCCAGAGGACCCAGGTAGGCCACACCTAGATTCCTGATCAACAAAAGCAGATGTATGTTGTTTTAAGCTACTAAGTTTTGGAACAGTGTGTTATATAGTGCTATACATTGAGTTCTGTCCCCCCAAAATTCATGTGGAAATCTTATAACTCCCCAGCACCTCAAAATGTGATGTTATTTTGTTTACATGGATGGAGCTGGAACATATTCTTCTTAGCAAAGCATCTCAAGAATGGAAGAAAAAGTATCCAATGTACTCAGCCCTACTATGAAACCATTGGTTCATATGAAAGCTATAAGCCAATTATTGCCCAAGAATATGGGTAAAGGGGAAAGGGAGGGGAGGGGAGGAGGGAGGATGGGTGGAGGGAAATTGGTGGGACCACACCTATGGTGCATCTTACAAGGGTACATGTGAAACTTACTAAATGTAGAATATAAATGTCTTAACACAATAACTAAGAAAATGCCATGAAGGCTATGTTAAACAATTTGGTGAAAATATTTCAAATTGTATATAAAACCAGCACATTGTACCCCATGACTGCATTAATGTACACAGCGATGATTTAATAAAAAAAAAAAAAAGAAAGAAAGAAAGAAAATGTGATGTTATTTGAAAATAAGATATTTACAGAGGTAATTAAGATAGGTCATTAGGACATGCCCCCTCCAGGTGACTAATATCCTTAGAAATGTGGACAAAAACACAGGGAAGAAAGATGATGTGAAGAGCCAGGAAAGGTGGCCATCTGCAGCCTAGGAAACAGGCCAGGACTGGGCATCAGAAGGAAGGAACCCTCCAGCACCTTCATCTCAGACTTCCAGCCCCAGACCACAAGGTAATGCATTTCTGCTGGGTAAGCCACCCACTGTGTGGTACTCTGTTATAGCAGCCCTACACACTAACACAGGTAGCAAGAGATGACTGCATAAACAGAATTCAAAATAACTTCTATAAGCAATACCAGAATTAGCCTCCATGCAGGACATAAGTAGATACCCAAAAGTATTCATTCCAAAAAAAGATTATTAGTCCATAGCAGAAAATCTCAGGACCACACATTTTAGGGAACTGGGACCCCTGCAATCATGTAATCTACTCATTTCGACACTTGATGATATGATGATGATATACCGGGAACTATTTTGAACACTTAACATATATTAATTCCTCATAACAACCCATGGGCTACTACTATCATCAACTCCATTTTAAGATAAAGAAACTGATGTCCAGAATTAAAGTGACACTGTTGGAAGTGGCAATGCCAAGATTTGAATAAACAGAAGCACAGAAAAAAAATAACTTAAAATCATAGTTGGTTGCTGAGTGGGAACAAAATACAACAGTACTGTCACCTACGTTCAGATCTTTTTTCTCTAAAAGTCAAATAAAAAGTTTTTCTTTTGCTTGCTTTATCTATTGTTCGTAATATTGTTACCTTAGAAGTATACATTTACCTATCTATCCACCTTCTTCCTCTAACCAATTAAAATGGTTTCATACTTTTTTCCACTCCCTGAATCCGAAAATCCTGCCCTTAAAATACTTTTCTTGCACTTACATTATTCTTTTTTGTATATAGAAACTCAGGGTTTCATTTGTACACAGTTTGGGAAACACAGCTTTAACCAAACCTTTGATCCCAAACATTACAAAATGCACAAATAGTAGTTCCCCTTGTCCACAGTTTCATTTCCATGGTTTCAGCTATTTGCAGTACAATATCATAAAATAGTATATGAGAGAGAGAAACCACATTCACATAAATTACTCTATTGACTAATATTATTGTCATTAATATTTGACTATACCTAATTTATAAATTAAACTCTATCATAGGAATGCAAGTGTAGGGAAAAATCAGTGTATGAAAGGTTCAGTACTATCTGGGGTTTTAGGTATCCAGTGGATACTGGGGTTCATGACCTCCCCAAACAAGGGGGAACACTACTCTAAAACTAGAAGGAATACACTATACTCTATTGGTAGGAGTAAGTTAGATCCATCCTAGAGAACAGGCTTTGAAACAAAGAAAGCCATTGTGAACGTCTAAAATTATTATGCCCTATGCCACAACGTGTCCAGGAATAAGAATCAGAGTCTGTTCTGGGAAATCGAGGACAAGGTACTTGAGAATTAGCTTTTCTTCAGGAGTCTGAACCGTAAGATAAAAAGCTTGGGAGGCAGTGGCAGCTACGCTTCCCAGTACTAGGAACAGAACCGTGAGGATAGCCTGTTTCCAAAGAGCCAGAAAAGAATGAGACAGACAGGTGGAGAAGAGGCGCTCTGCTGAGCCTGCAGGAGCCTGACTGTGTGTGGGGCCCGACTGTGTGTGGGGCCCAGGCTCCCGTTCTGCAGTCCAGCTGCGCTTCTATCCTTGGATCCTGTGGTGTTTACTGGGATACTCCCTAAGCATGATAACTTCTTTTGGTCATTAATAATTAACAACTTGAATTGAGTCACTGGCAATCACTGGAGAACGTGGTTATAAAGGCATCCTCTCTAAATCTGAAGAACATTATTTAAAAAATTTGCAACTTTGTGTAAAAGATAAACTTTTCAATAACAGTAAAATTAAACACTGAAACTAAGGTAACTGAGCAGCCATCGTATTCTCAAGTGCCTCACCACATAGTTTATTGTTTAAACTAGTCAAAGTGTCTTTGATATAATAATACCTTAAAAGGTTCCAAAGTCCATGCTTTAATAATACTAGATTTTCCAGGAAAAAACAAAAGGGGAAATAATGCTTTAAAAATATGATTTTATCCCTTTTTAGGTACCTATATCAAAAGCAGCAGTAATTTAAAGCCAGAATTGAAACTGAAGATAAGGCATTTTAATGAACCCCTTGCCTGGTGTAAAAAACTTAGAATAAACAAGGAAAGAACGCTTGCCCAAGTCTACCTAGCCATCAGTGGTCAAGGACGAAACCCAGCTCTTCCAAAACCCCGCAATGATGCAGTAAAGACCATCATGATTCTGCTTCTGGCTCCTTTTGCAACAGATAAAGCAATCCTCAAACTGACCTGACTCTCTGTTCTGGGCTGGCATGAACCTGCGTGGAAAACAGTAAGAATGGCAGGCACTTCCTTCCTGAAGCAGATGTGCGGAAGTATTATACCTGTGATGAGAAAAGAGAAAGAAAATTAAGTTTATGTTCAGAATATAAACTTCAGCATCATGAGTCATTTAAGTTCTATAGATAGTCTATCTCCTTACTTGTTTAATGATGGAACTTATAACACGTTATTTAAGATAGATAAAAATTTACTATTAAAAATAAAACCCCATCAGGAGATGCCTGTGGCTCAGTGAGTAGGGCACCAGCCCCTTATACCAAGGGTGGCAGGTTCAAACCCAGCCCCGGCCAAACTGCAACAAAAAAATATCTGGGCATTGTGGCTGGTACCTGTAGTCCCAGCTACTCACCTAAGAATCGCCTAAGCCCAAGAGCTGGAGGTTGCTGTGAGCTGTGACACCATGGCACTCTACTGAGGGCAACAAAGTGAGACACTGTCTCTTAAAAAAAAACCCATCAAGGTCAGGCACAGTGGCTCATGCTTATAATCCCAGCACTTTTGGAGGCTGAGGTAGAAAAACTGCTTGAAGCCAAGAGTTTGAGACCAGGTAAGGTGACAAAGCAAGACCTTGCCCCTACAAAATAAAATAAATAAAATAAATCAGCAAGGTGTGGCTACTGAGGAGGGTAAGGCAGGAGAATCAGCTAAGCCTAGGAGTTCCAGCTTGCAGAGAGCTCTGTCTACAACACAGCATGGATAACAAAGTGAGACCATGTCTTAAAAAAAAAGAAAAAGAATCTACTGGAAATAGTCATTTATAGCTGGTTTCTCTATCATCTCATTCAGCTTCTATATTTTACTGATGAAGAAACTGAGAACTGGAGAAGTGTGGAATGAATCAGTAACAACACAGTTATTTAGTGACAGAGTCAGGTCAGAACCCAATTCTTCCCACTTCCACTCTGATATTCATTTACAAGGCCGACAACAAAGTTCACAAACTCATCCCAGAAAAAGTGCTGTGAACTTCACTCCCGTAGGTCACTGTGGCCACCTTTGACTACCCCCCTAAGGAAGCTATGCATCGATGCCAGCGCCTAGTCCACCCTTCAAAGCACTTTTTCTAGACACAAACATAATTGTCTGACTGTGTATGTATCACAGACCATACTCTCTTTTTCAGAGGAAACAAAAATTCATGTTATTTCTCTTGGTATATTTGCCAAGCACCTGCAGATAAAGGTAGGATAGAGCTAAACTGATTTGCTGTGAATTAAGGTGCTACCCCACTCAAAGGTCAGACTCCAGCCTTGAGTTAGTGTGCCTTACATAGGGTACTTAAATGTTTCATTTACCATTCAATATCTCAATATGAAAACACCAGCATCTGAATCAGGAGATCTTGTTTCTGGTCCTTCTTCGTAATTCTGTACTCAACAAGTTCTACGGTATAGCCAATTACTTCTTTGAAACCAAATTCCCATCGAAACCAAATCTCCTTTATTCAAAATGAAATGCTTGGATTAATTCCCAAAGGCCTTCTAACTCTAAAATGATATGCCTAAAAATGCCTTCATCTTTAGCAACATTCTGCTTTCCTACTCAGCTATTTGTTTTTGTCATGTAACTTTTTTGTTAGTCCCTTTGATCATATTAGAGTAGTTCTAACAAAATCAGTAATATTGCCTTCAACTATATAGGTAATTATTCAAAAACCTATCCAACAATAACCTAGTTTTGCTGTGTATCTCATTTTTGGCTAAAACAAAATGCCAAACAACAATGACAACTACTACAACAACAACAACAAAAAATAGCCAGGCGTTGTGGCGGGCGCCTACAGTCCCAGCTCTTTAGGAGGCTAAGGCAAGAGAATCGCTTAAGCCCAAGAGTTTGAGTTTGCTTTGAGCTCAGATGCCACAGCATTCTACTGAGGGAGACACAGTGAAACTGTCTCAAAAAAAAAAAAAGTTCAAGGTCAGCCTAAGCAATAGTGAGACTCTGCCTCTACCAAAAACAGAAAAAACTAGCCAAGTGTCATGGTGATGCCTGTAGCCCCAGCTACTCAGGAGTCTGAGGCAAGAGGATCACTTGAGCCCAAGAGTTTGAGGTGGCTATAAGCTGTGACACCATAGCACTCTACCGAGGGCAACATAAACAGACTCTGTCTCAAAAAAACAAAACAAAACAAACAAACAAACAAAAGCCAAGGCTTTAATAAGACGAGATACCTCTAGTTACATATAGGACTTCAGGTGGCAGCAGGAGAGGAGGCAGAAATGATGACATGCCTCCTAAATTGTGACTTCGGAGTAGGGCTTCATTACCTTTTAATAATTAATCACTTCATACAACAACTTTTTGCAACATGTTTTCATTTTAAAGCAAAATAGCAAAATGAATTTTCAGACACCAGTCACCTAACTCCAGAATCTGAATGCCCGTACTGCTCTGCTGACTTGCTCTTCCTCTACTCCATTCCGTGCCCCACCCTTCCGAGTTTACAAAACAAGATAATCTGAATAATCAGGGAACAACTAGATTTCTGAAACAAAATAATCATTCTAAAATTCTTCCACAAGGCTAAGTGATAACGGTAATAATAACCCCAGAGACTTGAGTAGAAATCTTGTAGCTGATACTTCCATAAAGTTATCAATACGGTAAATAGTTCACCCAAAGTTAGATTTAGACTCTGGCCCTCCACAGAAGGACTCATTTATCTAACACTCACAATGCCTGGCTTACAGAGTGAGCCAAAACACCAACACACAGGAAAGTATTATAAAAATGTTCATTCCAAACTGGTTCCAGACAAAAAAACAAGCTCTTTATAAATGAGGAAAGTCTAAAAATAAAGAATAGATTGTTTTAAATGTTTTAGGCATTTTGTCTGAAAATAATTTTAAACTTACAGAAAAGTTACAAACATAAGAACACAAAAATCGCTCACACCCAGATTCACACATCACTAAGGCCACCTCTGCTTGATCACTTGTGCTCACCTGCTCTCTTACGTTACCCCTCACTCTTACACAAACGCCCATGGTCACATTCTTCCCCAAGGGAATTAGCCCTTTGCTCCTTTGCTTCCATGTGTATTTCCTTAGTGATATTCTCTTTTATAACCAAAGCAGTTATTAACTTCAGTAAATGTAACATTGTTACAGTATTTTTATCCCTTCTACCATCTGTATTCTGACTTCTTAAGTGATCCAAGAACACCCCTTGTGGTACTTTCCCTCCTTCAGGACAGCAGCCAGTCCCGGTCCAGTCAGTGTTTGTGTCTGTCTCTCTGTAGCTTCCTTCAGAGCAGAACACTTCCACAGCCTGTCTCTTAGGACATTCACTGTTTTAAAAAACACAGTCTGAGTGCCCCTACTTTTTTATAAGTAGAACAGTCCTCTTTACAGATTGGTCTGATGTTTCCAGATCAGATTGAGGTTATGCAGTCTTGGCCAGAATACTACAAAGGAGATGATGTGTCCCCTCAGAGTGTCAGTATCTGGAGTCACAAGGTGGCCACCTGCCCCAGTCTGCTGCTGGAGCTCACCAATGCATAATCACTATTTTATCCCTTACAAGAAATCTAGCATGTGGGGAGATGTATTAAGACCAAGGAAACACCTTACTCCTCATCAATATCTTCCCTCCATTCTGTTAAGATTTTTGCCCTACCTAATCTTTATCATGCTGGCTGCAAAATGATGATTCTCTAACTCCACAACTCAGAATTCTTCTGTAAGCAAGAGTCTTCCTTTCTCCTCTATTTATTTACATATTTGCCAGTTTAATATCATTACAGATTAATTCCTATTTTTAACAGCTTATAATTAATTATTAGACTTCTTTGATGATTAAATTATCATAGATTTGGCTAACAGAAATGCCAACAAGCTTCCTGTAACATGTTTCTATTTTTAAAAAACACTTTCCTATTTCCTAGCATTAAAATAATGATCCAGGCTCACCTGGTATATACCCTGCCCAGGCTTGAAATCAGCTATTTCTCTAAGGAGTTCCGGTTCCTTTGAGTTGGCAATGATATTATAAACCAAGATTTGAGAGTTAGGTGGGCTCTTGTCTTGGTCTTTTTGCTGGACACAGCTAGGAAGAATACATACACACACACATACACACGCATACAAATTTATGTCCATATATCCATATACAAACACACTTAAAAAATAATGAATTAACACCAATACCCCAATTCCAAATCCCCCACAGAATTTGTTTTGCCCTCCCCCATCCCATATTTGTATGCCCTTTCTTCCTTAGGGAGTATCCTCCAAGAAACTCAAAATATTTACTCAATCCCCAATACACCTAACAAAGTCCCAGAAGTGCTTTGTCCTTATCACTGCAAAAAATAAACCTAATGGAAAGAGTTCAAGATTTGCTCACAACGCCTCCCTCTCACCTCTACGCAAACTGAGGATATATAGTCATATGTTATAGTAATAAACCACTTAGATTCACTCTTTATCCCCGTCAACGTGGATAGTACTAATTTAAAATTAGCCAGGTTTGTTTCTGTGAATTGTTTCCCTCCAGGCTCATCTTTTTTTTCAATATGGAAAGTAAATGCTCTGAAAAGTCAAAACTATGTAAAAAGGCATACTCTGAAGTCACTATCTCCCATAAACCTTTGGCCCCATTATTTCCTTTTAAGAAAGACAAGTGACCCACTATATGTAAGGTGAACATATTTTAACATTGTTAAAGCAGGACACCATGGGGGGGAGGGTGTAAAAACAATGCAAACTTTGATAAGCCGTTCTTGATAATCAGTTCTCAACAATTATTTGTTATTATTAAAGTTTAACATTATAAAATTAACAAAAATAATATAAAACTCATATCCTGGTGAAATAGCCACATGGCAGCCCAAACCGTATATTCCCTTCCTGTTCTCCCGTGTTCCCTAGCTTGTCCTGCATTCTTTCCAATAATGGGGCTTTTTTAAAATGCAGCAGGAAGCAGGACAAATTGTTAAAAATCGGGACTGTCCCACCAAAAGCGGAACGTCTGGTCACCTTACTCTAGAGGGGGGGGCTACTTGTTTGTTTCAGACAGTTTGGCTCCTTCTGAGCTAACTGTCCTTGCCTAGAAGCAAGGGAGAGAGCCAGTCTCCTTCTGATACCTTGCCCAGGAGGGAAGTATTGGCCTTTTCATTTGCAAATGAAGTTGCATTAACCTCTTCATTCCCAAATGGTGTTACAGTAACCTTTTCAGCAGCTGAAAACCATATATTCCCTTCCCATTCGCTTTTCCCTGGCTTTTCCCTGGCTTTTCCCTAGCTTGTCATGCATTCTTTCCAAAAATCGGGACTTTTTTAAAACACCACGGGACGCGGGACAAATTGTTCAAAAGTGGGACGTCTGATCACCTTAAATATATGTCCTGTGGAGACAGCCACTAACACCCAACCCTGGCCTGGCTGCTGTACTGAAGGAGGGGAAAGTACCTCGAAGGGTGTTATTGGATCACTTGAGAATGGATATATATAAAATGTCAATATATAAAATGGATGTTACATCACGACAAAATAAATTTATTCCTGGATATGCAAGACTGATTTAACGTTCAAAAAATTAGCAGAATTCATCATATTAACAGAACAAAGAAAAAAAATTGATTAATGACAAAAATCCCTACGACACTAGCTCTTACTAAACTCTTAACTGACCTGGTAAATGGTATCTTTAAAAAAGATACAGTTAACATGACATTTAATGGTGAAAGAGGGAAGGCTTTCTGTCTTTAACATTATACTGAAAGTTCTACCCAGTACAGTATGAAAAATAAATAAAAGACATACATTGGAACAGAAGAAATAAAACTGTCTTTATTCTAAGCAACACGATTGTCTATACAGAGAACCCCAAAGAACCTTTTAAAAAAAGAAAAAACAACCTACTTGAGTTAATAAGAAAATTAAGTAAGACTAGAGTTTACAAAGTTAAACATGCAAAAATCAAATCAACAGTGAAACAACTGGCAATTAAAAACATGAAATGCTCAGGGATAAATCTAACAAACCATATGCAAAATATGTACTTTGAAAACAACAAACAATAATGAGATAAACCAAAAATGACCTAAATAAATAGACACTCTGTGTTCATGGACAGGACAGTATACTCAAGGTATCACTTTTCCTCACATTCAGTACAATTCCAATCAAAATTATAGCAGACTTTATTGTTTAGAAATTGATGGGATGAGTCTAAAATTTACATGGAAAAGCAAGATAATTAGAACAGAAAAAACAACTATGAAACAAGAGAAAACTGGAGGACTCGTATTATGTGGTAGTAGTGAAAAGATAGACAGCTAGATCTGAAGGAACAGAGGATGAGAAATTCCAGAAATAGTTGCACATACACATGTATATGGTCAACTGATTTTTTGATAAAGATATCAAGTAACTTAACAGAAAAAGGAAAAAACTTTTCAACAAATAGTACTAGAACAACTGGACACTCACAGGCAAAAAAATAAATAAATAAATAAAAAGAGGGCGGCATCGGTAGTAGCTCAAAGGAGTAGGGCACGGCCCCATATGCTGGAGGTGGAGGGTTCAAACCCAGCCCTGGCCAAAATCTGCAAAGGAAAAAAAAAAAAGAGCTCATACAACACATAGAATATAATTTACTAAAATGGACCACAGACATAAGTATGTAACTTGAAAATATAAAATTTCTAGAAAAAAATCAGGACAAAATCATTGGTGACTCTGAATTAGGCAAAGAATTCTCTGATAGGATATTTTAAAAGTACAAACCAGCAAAGAAATAAACTGGCAAAGCAAACTTCACCAAAATTGACTTCTGCTCTATAAAAAACAGTTATAAAAATGAAAAGAGGCCACAAACAGGAAGAAAGTATTTGTAAAACACATACCAGACTGGTATCCAAAATATTTAGTGAATTCTTACAACTCAATAAAATAAGCAAACTAATTTTAAAAAGAGCAGAATATGTCAATAGCGACAAAATGATATAGAAAGCAAACAAGCACATGAAAGGAGACTCCATAAAATCTGCACAATACTATCTCTGAAAAGCAAATTTCAACAACTGAGTAACGCTGCTATGAACGCTAGCCTGTTCACTGACATGTGCTTTCCTTTGTGCCTCTTACATACCTAGGAATGGACTCTATAGTTCATAAAGACCATGCTGAAGTGTGTAAGAAGTGACCAACTGTTTGCTACAGTGACTACACCATTTCTCCAGAACGTTTAAGAGGAAGCTTCCTGTTGCTGCACATCCTTACCAAACTTAAGACTGTCAGATCGCATTTTCAGTCATTCTACTGTATATTGATAAGACACTGTGGCTGTAATTTGCATTTCGCTGACACAGATATTGAGTATCTTTCTATGCAGGGTGTACATTATTAGCCATTCACATATCCTTCGTGAAGTGTCTTTTCTTTGCCCATTTGTTGACAGGGTGCTTTGTCTTCTTATTCCTGAATTCTGAGAGTCCCTTATAGATTTTTTGCCAGAGCTGTTTATACTTTGCAGATATTTTTCCCACCATACAGCTAGCCTTTTCATTCTTTTCCACAGTAAAGGATGTTCATTTTGAGAAAATTAACTGAGCTGTATTCACTTTTATTTGCATATATACAGCTGACTCTTAAAATGCAGAGGTCTGAACTACGTGTGTCTACTTACACATGGATTTTCTTCTGCCTCTGTCAACCCTTAGATAAGAGGACTAATCATTCTTTCTTCTCCTCCTCAGCTTCTCAAAGGTAAGGGTGAAGACATTTATGATGACCCACTTCCACTTCATAAATGCTAAATATAGTTTCTCTTCTTTATGATTTGCTTAATGACATCTCTAGCTTACTTTAAGAATACAATATACAATACATATACAAAATGTATGTTAACTGCCTGTTTATCAGTAAGCATATTAGTGAAGTTTTGAGAAAGCTAAAAATTATATATGGATTTCAGACTGTGTCAGAGGGTCAGCACTCCTAACTCCTGTGTTGTTCAAAGGTCAACTGAACATGAGTAAGTTTATTATAAACAAAGAATAACTGTTCTTTGAAATGGACAAACATCATCATCAACTAGCAATACAGAGTCTAAAGTTGAGACAATTTGGCCTAAACATAACTAAAAACTGAAAAGTAAGTCCTGATACTCCTAGCTAGAAGCTTTGCCTTGGGCCCCTATCAGATGCCCAGATACTAAACTTAAAATTAGCAAGAGACAATAACATATTGAAGGCCTTCCTCATGCACTGCCTTATTGCAATTTGACCTCTGAATTATAGACAATTCTGATTAGGATACTGTACTTTTTATTAATTACAGAAAGTTTTAAATGGTGAATGCAAAGAAATTCAACATGTACTTACATGAATAACTAACTCACGTCATCACTTTCGATAAGCATCTGTCATGGCTGGGCGCCTGAGGCTCACGCAGCTAAGGTGCCAGACACATACACCTGAGCCGGCCGGTTCAAATCCAGCCCGGGCCTGCCAAACAACAATGACAACTGCAACCAAAAAATAGTCAGGCGTTGTGGCAGGCGCCTGTGGTCCCAGCTATTTGGGAGGCTGAGGCAAGAGAATTACTTAAGCCCAGAAGTTGGAGGTTGCTGTGAGCTATGATGCCACTGCACTCTACCCAGGGGGACAGCTTGAAGCTCTGTCTCAAAAAAAAAAAAAGCATCTGTCATGTATGTAGCCTAAAACAAATGACAAGATAACGCTAAATATCCTTTCATCGACAGCACAAATAGCTTTATATAAATAAGTACTGCTTATTAGTCTCATATGATTTCAAAGTTATCTCCCCTAACACTGACTATAAGCAAAAATCATATGCTGACATTTTTATATTAATGGAAATACATTCTTAAACATCAAATAGAACACAATTTTTGAAATAAAATAATAAAAGATGCTCTCCACCACAATACCAACCATTCTTCTTTTCCCCAACCTGTACCCCAGAGATGATTGTTTTTAAAGTTTGGTGTATCTTTTCACACATTCTCTATGCTCAAATGAGTACATGTGCATGTATGTAAATATATACACATGTACGTACACACACACACCCCTCACAAACACAGGATAAATGGCACATTAGTAATCTAAGAACCAAAAAAAAAGAACATTTTAAAATAAGGACTTTACAGATGAGAAAATATAAAGTATGGAATTAATAAGAAATTTTTTTCAGTCAACTAAGATAAAAATAGTCATGTGATTAAAAATCTTGCTTAGTTTTAGGGACTTGTAAAATATTTTGTTACTTCTGTGATAGACACTTCTTAGAGTGGTTTTTCTATTCCATGATCAATGACCTTGAAAAGATAAGGTCTGACAACAGGGTCACAGCCTGAAAAAATTCCTATATTCTGGCGTATGTTCACCATAATCCTGCTAACAAATAAAAACAGAAAGCCTCTTAATAATCAGGTAGGTAAAATGACTGACTCACATCACAGACAAGTCATATTCCTTCTCTAGCCAGCCTAGTCCTTGCTCCATAGGTTTGTGAAAATCACCAAGAGAAGGAGAAGCAGTTAGGCAAAGACCCAATGGCATAAACTCCCTAGGACTAACCTCAGCGGCATGAAGCTGAGAACCCATCAGGGAGAGTTCCCTACAGGGACTACCTCCTAGAAGGCCTGCTACATCAGCCCTGTGCATTGCACAAGTGTGAGGGCTGGTCTTCACTGTAAGAGACACAATTCTGAATCGCACTACTCCTGATTAAGTGAATGCTTCATATAAATCTCATGGCTTCTGATCCAGGAATTCACTTCAAATGGCTATGGGGAGATGCTGAGGGTCCCACTAGTCTCGTCAAAGAGACTCAAACAGCCTGTCCTCACAGTAGGAGGCAATGGCATCTTGAAGCCTGACAGGCACGCTGTTACCCAGCTAAGACCTTCCGAAATTGGGGTGCTGTCATACAGTATATAAAATAAGCTCTGTACCACTCACAAGATTCAATGTCTCTCATCTCCAGAACATTCTGGATGCAAGAACCATGTGGTAATGGTGGGGGCAGTGTCCTTCATCTGCTGATCTACAAGTTTTATGTAGTACCCAAGGAAATATTGCTTATACCAGGAGACAAAAATAAGTGTTCCATTTAGTTTACCATGTTCACTTTGATTTCCTCACAATAGGAGAAAAACAAGCAAAAACGGAGGCTATAGAACTGGTTGAGGTGACTGTTCCTGCCTATCAACAGGACGAGAGGCTGCTGCTACGTCTCTGGGCTGGGACCATGAAAAGAACTCGGGGGGATCTCCAGGAGTAGTACCCTGTGGTCGTGCTGTGCGGTGTTAATGTTAGCAGAAGACTATCACAGTCCCATACAGCTGGAACTACCAGGGCTCAAGCCTTTTCAGGAGTGAAGGACTCAGCTTGCTAGGAACAGACCCTGATGAGCCAGGCAACAAGCAGAAGGCAGCAGAGTGTGAAATGGGAAGTGAACAGGCGAGGGCTTTCTGCACAGGTGCAAAGTGAGGGGTTGCGGCCACCATTTATTTCACTAGTCTGTGGTGCGTAATAAGTGCTCGTGTCTTCCTTTAAATACCTTTTTTTTTTTTCAAACTTCCTCTTCCTTTTCCCCAAGCATGCAGATGGCAAGTTGGCAGGAGATAAACTTAGGTTGTAAAATATCAAGGAATAATCACAATGGAACCAGAGGCACCACGCTGTCACCCAGAGTCAGCAGCCCAGGGCTCTGCCTCTGGTTGTGGGACCTCAGCTTGCATTTGGATTCTTCTCCCACTGGAAAAATGGTATCAACAGGTGGGATAGCAGGCTATTTCCATTTTTATATAAGTGGGGAGGAGCAGAAGGGGAAAGGAGTGATTAAGCTACCAAAAGTGAAATGTTCTAGACACCTCCCTTCTGCCTGCCCCTTCTTTGGGAATAGTCCCCGACAGAGGTAGACGCCCAGGGCTGTGACCATGCATCCTAACTGCAGCGCCTGGCCCCGGTGCAGATACCTGATCTCAACAGCGCTCATCTCATCCTTTCTTGGTGGAATATAACAGTTAAAAAGGCAAGTCAGAGAGACTACATCTTTGGAGAGAAGTCACCTTAATGGCAAGGGTCTAGTAAGAAGGTATAAAACTCCCGCTGATGGCTGGGCCTGGTGGCTCACATCTGTAAC
The DNA here is from genome assembly GCA_963574575.1 of Galagoides demidoff. Taxonomy (NCBI): domain Eukaryota; kingdom Metazoa; phylum Chordata; class Mammalia; order Primates; family Galagidae; genus Galagoides; species Galagoides demidoff. The sequence continues at coordinate 24,761 of CAUYQV010044339.1, read as the reverse complement.
CCTAACACTCTGGGAGGCCAAGGCAGGAGGATCTCCTGAACCTAGGTTGTTAGCCAGGGTGGCCCCACAGCACTCTAGCCTGGGGCAACAGAGTGAGACTTTGTCTCCAAACAAACAAACACTCCAGCTGATCAGATCCTCAGAGCAACTCGCTTTCTTCAGTTAAAGCCCCACTTCTTCATCATTCAGTTCCCAGTATGTGGACCATAAATTTCTTTTCCCCTCCTTAAGCTCTTAAATTTCAGCTGACTACAACCAAAAACATGCTAATTTGGCTTCTTTTAGGAAGTAAATGAAAGGTGTGTGGAGGTTCTCATTTTAAGGTCAAAGGATCACAGCCATGCATTTCCCTTAGTTCCTCTCAACCCCCTGGGAAACTAAACCCTTAACAGTGTCATTTTGCCTTCCCAATAGTGACATTAGAACTCTCCTGCCCAACATGCTTTTTTACAGCCTCCAGTGCTTAAGCCTGTTCACTTCAGCAGTTCCCTGTTGAGACGTCCTGTGGAGCATCAGCAGTTCTCGGCATCTCGTGATACCACACCACTGCCAATGAAGCAGACTAAGTGATTACTGATTAACAACTGAAATGACTTTTTTCTTAAAGATACTTAATAGTAATAAAAGAAGAAGAAGCCCGGCCTGTTTCTTACTTTTCCTGTCACTTAAGTCCTAGGTCATCAACATGAATTTGTGATAGGAGATGTTTAATCCATTCAGCCCAAATCTTAATTCTGGATCCAATCATCGTTAACACAACCCAGGCTTTGTACTCCAGATTAGATGAGGGGGTTTCCAGCTTGCTCTGGTATCCATCCTGCTCTACTCCTACCCCTCCTGCTGTCTTAGCCAGATGAGAGAGCTCAGTTATCATAACTAAGCTTCTGTGTTGACACTTCTGGAGGTTCCTAGTTTGATCCTGCCTTTTCTCTTAGTAGGACTATATGCCTCAATTACCAGTCTTAATTTCAATTACCAGTCTCAATCCCAAAGACTAACATCAGCCATTACCTAGAGCCCCAGTACCAACAGACAGAATTCTCTGGGGGCCACTCATATATATGCATGCGGGTATATTTTCATTCATTTGTTTATTTACACACAAACACTTCTCTATCCCAGATTCCATGTGTTTTTTCACCTTAACTTCCCACTAACAACAGGTTGACTGGATTGCTCCCTAGCTGTTCTACCACGGCATGGCCTACCATACAGAGCCTTTCCTCAGCACCCACACATTAGGCTAGACTGGTTCTAACACATAGCACTATTCTTCAGTATGAATCCATTCTAATTCTGTCCTGTACAATGTAAAGCAAATAGATAAAAAACAAAAAATTATTTTCTAAATGGGATGAGCTAGAAACTCTGCAATATAGAATTATTAAAATAGTAACAATAATTTGTCCTAGTTGGAGGCAATAACCTTAGCACCTGGAAGGCCAAGGCAGATGGATCACTTGAGCTCAGAAGTTGGAGACCAGCCTGAGTAAGAACAAGACCCTGTCTCTAAAATTAGCCGGGTGTTGTGGCAGGTGCCTGTGGTCCCAGCCACTCTAAGAGGCTGAGGCAAGAGGATTGCTTCAGCTGAAGAGTTTAAGGTTGCTGTGAGCTTTGCTGCCATGCCCTCTACCCAGGGCAACAAAGTAAGACTCTGTCTCAAAACAAACAAAACAAAACAAAAAACAATAATCTTTCCTATAATACATGAATCCAATAATCATTCCTGGATATTTGTATGCCAAAAATTACTTTTCAATCACCAGAATATAAATTTTAAATAGTGAAAAAAACAATGACTGTATTAAATTTTGTAAATGTATTACAGCACCCTGAAATGACCATCTGATTCGCCAGAGTTCTAAGAGCAATTTCTTGATATAAAACAGATTAAGATACATCCCAGCTAATAAAACAGTATATGTACCTAGTTACATAAATCAGTATGTCTTTGATCAATGCTACATTCTTCCTTATGAAACTTACTAAACTTTTAATTCCATTAAGTGCTCCCCAAATGGGATTCCCAGCACTTTCTCCAACCTCTAAGGTGGTTTTGTTATTAATCCTACAACCTCATTGAAGTTGTTTCTTCCACAGCCTTTCTTTACAAACTTGATTCCTAACCAAAGAAGCAGCCACAAATGAGATCATCATCAGAATAAGAAAAAACTGCCAGGGAGCAAAGATGCACGGATTGAAGTGTATGGGTCGGATTGAAGTGTATGGGTCGCTGCGGCCCCTCGTAAGCCGAGAGAAGTGCAGTAAGCACAAGTGCAAAGGTAATGAAGAACCCCAAATACTGCGGCAGTGGGGGAACAAATGAAATCTCAACACAGATACCATTACTACATTATTAATACTCACCTGTTCATAAGCTAAGCTAGTATGTCACAAACTGAAAGAACAGCATCTTAATACTTTCAGTACACAAAGTCTATTTGACAATCACATGCTGAATGAAAAACAAATCAACCATTTGAAAAGAGCGTCAAATGTCCTGAGCTTATACTGGAATATAATCACTGTGGAATATCGACTATGAGGAAGACCTGACTCCAAAAAGACCATGGGTAATGTTAGTTCCAAAAACATGCCCTTTCCAAAAACAACCCTTCCTTGATCAATAAACACAATGTAAAATCCATCTCACATCATGGACTAATTTTCTTTACTCATACCCTTTTACTAGGCAATTATTCTCCCCCCCCCTTTTTTTCTTTTTTGTAGAGACAGGGTCTCACTTTATCACCCCTGGTAGAGTGCCTTGGCATCACACAGCTCACAGCAACCTCCAACTCCTGGGCCCAAGCGATTCTCCTGCCTCAGCCTCCCGAACAGCTGGGATCCCAGGCGCTCACCACAATGCCCAGCTATTTTTTGGTTGCAGTTTGGCTGGGGCCGGTGCCCTACTCACTGAGCCACAGGTGCCGCCTTATTTCCCCCTATTTTAATTTTATATTTTTATAACCCTTTCCTCAATCTAAAACTATGTTTAGTATTCATCTTTTAAAAATTCATTTGACTACTATTTATTTTGGTAGAACTTCTCTATATTTCAGCTATCTGCAAATGAGTTATTGGCCAATATTTATTTTCTAAATTGCTGTTCACAGACATGTTTTGCTTTGTAACAGAAGCCACAGTGTTTTTGAACCCTCAAGACAAAAACATTACCTGATGGAAAAAATAACCAAATTTAGTTTCAACTACAACTCAATTAAGCCAAAGTGTTCTTTACTCACTTTATCATTTTTAAATATTTTTAAAAGACTTTTTCATTGATCCCTTAATGACAACAGATGATGGAAGGTCTACTCAAAGCCAGTCCAAAGACCTCCTTCAGCTAAGAGAAGGGGAGAACAAAAAACTCCATATAGCTTCACATCAACACACCTAACATGCTACATGAAAGCCTTTCTGAACTTCAACAAAATTCAAGAAAGCACACACAGACCTGATTGATATCTATAAGCCATGCTGGATATTAAATAACAACCCCAAAGTAACAATTAGATGCTGGAATGCAGCCAGTCTTCCTCCATTAAAACAGCGCTTGCTAAACAAGATCCTCACCTGACTGGAATGATGGTTTGTCAGATGACATCAGGATATGCAAACTACTACACTCAGAGCTAAAGTGGGAGTCAACAAGCAGAGTGGGAAGGAGAATATGAGAATCCTTTTCACGTTCTTTCAGCCCTGGCAAGTGACAGGTCAAAAAGTGGCTCCTTTTTGATGAAAGAACAGTCAATCAAGGTCAAGAAAATTGAAAGTTCATGAAAATCCATGGAGAAAAAATAATACATTTTCCAAGAATGATACTATTCCCCAAACTATGAATAGAAGTCACTGGTACTGTCAACTCAATACAGCAACGCAGTCAATTTTTTCCCTCCCGCCCCAGCCACACAGACACGCTGTTGGCAGGAGCAGTGGCCTTGATGCATGGTCAGTAGCTGCCCTCTTAATGGGCTTCCCTACGTGCGTCTCTAAGTATAAACACCTAGGCCAACCACGTGGTAGTTATGCAACTAAGATGAGCTAGGAATCACTGAATTTATTTACTCTGGTGACTCAGATGTAAATCTAGGTCTCTGTGGAAAAGAAAGTAGAGAATGTAGAACAATGTTATGACACCATTTTCCACTAATACTTATCGCATAACTGAAGCAAACTGACAAGATTTTTTGATCTTTATAGATTTGACAAATTAGCTTTCAGAAACACTTCAGATCTGACTGCGTCCAATGCAGTATACTGAATTACCTGCCGCAAAACAACACCTTTTCATATGAAACTCTCTTATTTTCTCTCCCCCTTCATTCTTTCCTCCCATGTGTTGCCATTCACCCAGATCTTCCTTTCCATTCCTCCTTCAGCCTATTCTTCAAGCTTGTCTCTCACAGATACCTTTCAGTAATATTAGAAATTTTTCTCAATTTTATCTCACTCAGTGGTAATAGAAATACCTTAAACATTGGAAAGTTAGAAGTAAAACAGCAATAATTTTCAATTTTCATGGTGACCAGAGGAAGAACTCGTAACTTATTTCTGGATTTAGCAAACGAGGTAAAACATTTAAAGCGCATCTGTTATTAATCCAACAGATCAAATTATCTTTAAAAAGAATACATGGCAGATTGGTGCAACCATTACAGAAGTGAAATAGCCAGGCATGGGAAGACAAATAATGCATGTCTCACTTTTGTGGGGCTGGGGAGGTCAAATATACACAGAGACAGATAATAAAACAAGGATTACCAGGGTCAGGGTCCAGGGGAGAACCCAGGGAGGTGCAGGTCAAGGGTACAAAGTCACAGCTCTATAGGATGAGCAAGTCTAGAGATCCACTGTACAACTTGAGGACTACAGTTAATAATAGTGTGTGTATTCATGATTTTAGCTGATGAGTAGGTTATAGCTGCTCCTGCCACAGGTAGGAAAAATGGGTCACTATGTGAGATAATGAATATGTTAAATTTGTTCCACCACACTAAATATTTTACTATATACATATACAGAATTTCTTACTATCATTGTATATCTTAAATATTATACAATAAAATTTATTTTTTAAAAAGAATATATGCTAAGGAAGTTATATTTAATAAAATTTTTATGATGACTTACTTGCAAAATGAAGCAACAGTAAGTCTTTTTCTAAGTGTTTTACTTTATTCCTGATCCTTTCCTTCATTGCTTAAATATTAAATTTAGGCTTTTTCCCCCTAAAAAACCCCTTCTGATTTGCTGATAGTGAACTCAACTAACCTTATAATTTTCTGTAATTTTGATAATTTCACAATCCTCACCACAGAAACTCAAATCAATCCCTCTGATATTCAGATTAAATATCATCTTAGGGTTCTCCTAATTAGCTCAACCAAAATAACCTTTCTACTCCTTGTGTCCGTAGAATTTCTGTAACTATCAGACAGACTAATCACACACTGTATAATATTTATGTATCTATCTCATCTCCACTGTATCATAAAGTTATTGAGGGTTGAACTACCCATAATATAGTACTCATAATATGCAGCATAGCACACAACATAACATTTAATGACTATTCAGGAAAAAAAAATTATATATTATAGCATCACTTGAGTGTCTATTCACATTGTATCATTTTGAGAAATAAGAACTTGGGACCAGGTGGGGTGGCTCATGCCTGTAATCCTAGTACTCTGGGAGGCCAAAGAGGGTGGACTGCTGGAGCTTACAGGTTCGAGACGCAACCTGAGCAAGAGAGAGACCCTGTCTCAAAAAATAGCTGGGCATTGCTGTGGGCACCTGTAGTCCCAGCTACTGGGAAGGCTTACGCAAGAGAATCGCTAACTATGGCACTTATCTTCTCAATCACACACTGTGTTTTAATGGGCAATGCCATGGGGAAAGAATTTGGACTTCAGAGTAAGACAGAAACCCAGGCTTAATCAAGGAAATCTGATTACAAATTTACCTATGCATGTCTAGGGTGAACAATAAAACACATTCTATCATTCTTTCCTTCCATAGTTAACAGTGTCAGAATTCTCACAGTGACAGTAAACATTTCTTTTCTTAAGAATTGCATAATTTTCCAATAATATGCTTATTATCTACATATACTTATTCACTTAATAAATGTTTATCAAATGACCAGTTACACACTTATGTTGTCTGTTTAGAGAGAATATTATTCGCTGAAATACATTATATAACATGTAATAACACTGTATAGCTGTTTACTCTGCTATATTATAAATAACTCTTACTTTTCCAAAATCCCCACTATATTCAGCACAGTGACAGCAGATACTTAATGTTCTCTGGCTAACTGCTTTATTTAATTTACATTTTAAGAAATGTACTTACTTTATTTCTGCTACATGTTAAGAAATTTCCCACTAAGCAAATACAGTAGGGATTAAGTCCAGGAAAGAGGAATTGAGAAGAATGCCATATAACTAAAATTTTCACTTGACTATGTCCACGGCTATGACTGAGTTGCCCAGGGAAAACAACCAGCCATTTGCCTGGTTACCTGTCACCCTTCTAATAGAAAATGCAGAGAATCAACAAAATCTGGATCTGCTGCCTATGGAATTAAGGCACCAGATCCGAATTGGTATACACCAATATTTTAACTGTCTAAGAAGGACAAAAGTATCAGCATTCTTGTATTTAACTCTTTTATTTTATTTATTTATTTATTTATTTATTTTTGAGAAAGAGTCTTATTATGTAGCCCTCGGTAGAATGCTATGGTGAAATAGTTCACAGCAACCTCAAACCCTTGGGCTTAAGCGATTCTCCTCAGCCTCCCAAGTAGCTGGGACTACAGGCGCCCGCCACAATGCCTGGCTATATTTTGGCTGTAGTTCTCATTGTTGTCTGGCAGGCCCAGGCTGGATTCGAACCTACCAGCTCTAGTGCATATGGCTGGCACCCTGGCTGCTGAGCTACAGACGCCAAGCCATTAACACTTTTTAAAATGAGTAAAGTCATTATGCTTTCAGTAATAAAATATAAATCATTTATTGTATTATAATTATAGAAGATGTTCCCACTAGGGAAAGAAGGGTGAAGTGTGCATGCAACTCTGTACCACTTTTGCAACTTCCTGGGCTTATAATTACATTAACTTAAATTAAACAAAAAAAATCAATTAGGTGATAGTTTTAAGAAGTATTGGAAATTTAATATTAATTTCCATATTAATATAGAAATTAAAACTGATAAATTGTTTTCCTAAACTCAAACATTTAAAATGTACTAAGTAATTTGAATATTTAAAAATTTGTGGGAATTTTTTTCAAAGTGTGAGTCCTACGTACAGTAATTTATCACCTCCTAAGTTATACAATTTATAAAGTGAAATTTGTGACCGTATTTTATTGTCATACTTAACCTAGTACAATAAAACAAGCTAATGTGCAGATATACAAATTAGTTTTCCCCTCTAAAGAAAAAAGCAAATACTACAAAATAATTTTGGCATAATTTTTTAACAAACCAATAACGGCTATGTATCAGATTCCTATTGTCCTTAGTCTAGTATTAAGTACGAGCTGGAGAACTGGGGAAAACAAGCTAGGAGGAAATATTACACAGGAAGAGGAAGCCAGGCCAGTACTGAAAAACGCAGACCATTCAAGTTTGACCACATACTCATTACAACATGTCAAAAACCACCCTGTCACATGGTCGCCGCTCATAATTCTGGTTTAAGAAACTGAGGAAAGCTAGAAGAATCTGTGTTGGAATTCAGTTCCCACGACCATCTCAAGGGCCTAGAGGAAAGGCACACTAACAGATGAAGCAGCAGAGGCCACACAGGCAAGGGACCTCCCTGCTCGCTAGTGGCAAAGGAAGAACAAGAACCTTTTCATTTGGGGGCTTCTGTAAGTGCCATTATAAATCAGCCTAATCTTTTATAGGTAGTAATAGTTAATCCTTAAAGAGATTAGGCCATAAACAAAAGAATAAAGTTACTGTAACTGAAAAATTCCCACTCATTCCGTAGTCTTCTAAACTCCCAAATACAAGTACAGACTTTAAATCCACTTGGCTTCACATGTACATAGGTTATCTAAAGTTTTATATTTAAGCTCCAATTTCACCAAAATACATAATTACAGTACCACCTATGTCAGTTCTTTTTGCTAAGCAGGGATCGGATTTTCTTAAGGCTTAGAAGTATGTACTACTGACTCAGCACAATGACAGAAAAGGGCTGTCTCAGTTCACCTACAAGTTGTGAGCTTGTTCAATACGACAGCACCCAATCACCATGCTAGTCTTTAGTGGTATGTCATAAAACAATAATACACTGGAATTAAAATAACTAAATGCATTAACATTATGCTAAGCCATAGACTATACACAAATATATTAATAAGACATATTGAAGCAGGTGATAAAAATTAAAAAAACCTATGGGCAAAACCTTAAAATTAGTAATTTTCCTTGACTAGAGAAAACTGATGTATAAATTTAATAGTAAGATTACCCTCTTAGAGAAATAAAACCAAGGTCCTACTTACGTATAAACACTAAAACACCAAGTAAACTCCAAACCCAACCCAAAATCTCAACACTTTAGTGAAATTTAATTCGGTTGGTTAAAATATATATATACATATAGTGAACAGCTATGGTGGCTCACACCTGTAACCCCAGCATTCTGCAATTGCATGAGTTCAAGAGTTTGAGACTGGCCTGAGCAGGAGTCAGACTCCTTTTCTACTAAAATTAGAAAACTTAGCCAGATGTGGGGTCAAGTGCCTGTAGTTCCACCTATCCAGGAGGCTGAGGCAGGAGAATCACTTGAACCCAGGAGTGTGAGGTTGCTATGAGCAAGTATGATACCACTATACTCTAGCCAGGGCAACAAAGCAAGACTCTGTCTCGGAAAAATAAAAGTAATATATACAGGTATATGTATCTACATAATATCCACTTTCAGTGGGCTAAGATATATTTCATATGTTAAAAAAAAACAACTTTTGTATCATAACTAGACTTCTATTTCAACAGTATATAAAAATTATCCCATATTTATGACCTATTATACATAATTTACTGGACACGATTTTTGGTTAAACAAATTGAGAGGGAAATGATACATCACTAACAGACATTACCTTAAATGTGTTGCCTCAAGCCTTACATATTCTGCAGATACAGTACTTAGGATAGGTCAATGTACTTCTCCTGCAGACTCAAAATAAGCAGGGACTGGAGGGTTGGTCAGACCTAAGAACAAAGGGACTCAGGGTCAATGTAACAGAACTATACCCACAATGACACCTATATGTCTGAGGGTTGGAAGGTCTGTGCTGTGATACTTCTCCAACACCCAAAGCCCTGCATCAGCACAGATAACTGAACCAACTAGTAACTTCTTGTTCAAACAACTAAAATAAACCACACTAAGAAATACTGACTTTATTTCTGGTGCTAGACTTTGTTCACAGAAGTGATATTCTAGGCCGATCAATGTTATACTCATTAAAGACTTGGAGGCCCAATAATAAATTAACCTCAAAAAATTCCAACCAAAGGGGGAGGGGAAAACCAGAAGTAGGAATGAACCACTTGTACAATAAACCCTATCTAGATGAGGATTTAGTTCTACATTTCTTTGCCACTGTATTTCTTTACTAACACATTTGGTTATGGTGAATGAATGCCTGAATTTCCTAAGTATTTGGCATTTCTTGAACATTGAGATTAGTGGAAGGATAAGGCTGGCAGGAAACATGCTAAGGGATTTTGGGGAGGCTCATCCAGGGGTTTCAGGAAAGCAGAGGGAAAAGAGAGCACAGAGGCCAACACGTGGGTGTGCACGCCGACGTTCACCAAATGCTTTCTGAGCATCTATCTACTGGGCACGGCTCCTTGCTCCAGAAGCTAACTGCACAGCAGTCGGCCAAACAAAGTCTACGTTTACATGAGCTCTCACTATGCAGTGCTGTTGGTATCTATTGCCCAGTTTTCAAAGATTAATCCCATTTTCAGCAATTCCATAACATAACAGACATTAATAACATAAGAACTCAGAAGTTTAAAAAAAAATCTTGGCCCTACCTCCAGAAGGTTCACACAAATAAACCAGCTATTAAGTGTTAGAACAGGGATACAACCAAGAATGCTCAGGGAACCCAGGGGAAGGATAACCAAGCTCTACATCGGGGGTACAAGGAAAGGCTCAGGCAGGTGACAGGAATGCTTCTCTGCCACGCAGGAGGTAATCCAGGCTCAAACCACTGAGCTCGAGAGCCAAAACCCTCACACTGGCCTCTGCGGGCAGCTGGTACCTCTGCACCCTGACCTCATCTCTCCCCTGCCTCCAGTCAACCCTCCACTGTGCTCTGGGCATGTCCAGCACCTTCTGCTTCAGAGCCTCAGCACCTGCTTTTCTTAGTTCTGCAATTCTCACTCCCTCAATTGCTTCAAATCTCTGCTCAGATGTCACCCTGAAAGAGAGGCTTTCTAATACAGCCCTCTGTAAACGGCAGTCCCGCCACACCTCAACACACCAGCACTCGCTTGCCCAGGCATATGCTTTTCCACAGCACTCATACCACCCTGGCAGTATAGGTGTAACTAATAGTTATGTCATAATAGTATAATAACAAAATATAGTGTGTAGTGCATATGTACTATAACTTATGGTTGTTGTCAGCATAACTGATCATAATAGTTATCTATCCCCCCACTAGAATTTAAACTCCTTGACTCAGCTCTTTCATCTAGCACTGTGAACAGCAGATAGCACACACTCAAGTCTTTTTTTTTTTTTTTAATGAACAAATGAATGGCAGTCAGAGATGAGAACGGACAAGCTGAAGCCAAGTCACACAGAGCTGGACACAGACTAAGTCTAAGCTTTAGTGGCTCTTTGATAACAACTTGATATCTATTTAAGGATTTGAAAGAGGAAAAAAAATCATATTAGGGCTGGGCACAGTGGCTCACTTCTCTAATCCTAGCACTCTGGGAGGCCGAAGCAGGTGAATTGCCTGAGCTCACGAGTTTGAGACCAGTCAGAGCAAGCGTAAGACGCCATCTCTAATAAAAATGAAAAACTGAGGCAAGAGGAACGCTTGAGACCAAAAATTTAAGGTTGCTGTGAGCTATGAAGACACAGCACTCTACCAAGGGTGACAAGGTGAGAGGGAATCTGTATCAATTAAAAAAAAAATCATATTAGATTACAATTTTGTATTTTTTTAAATTAAAACAAAAAGAGAGAATTCATTTGGAAAGAATGTGAGACAAATCTATGAAAAGGGGTAAGACTGAAGTTAGGAAAACATTTAAAAGACCACTGTAATACTTCAACGGAGAAATATAGGCCCAAAATGGGCTTTGGGGGAAATGGAATTGAATAGGAGAAAATGTAGAAGATAAAAGTGACTGGGCCTGATGCTTAACTGGATGTGGAACCTGAAAAGACTGAGGAGTGGACGGCGACAGCCAGATTCATCCAGTAACAGAAGGGCTAGAAGCGTTCACTCAAACTGAGAAGACGGGAGGAAACACATTTGGCACGAAAGATTAGGAATTAAGTTTTGGACATGATAGGGTTAACGTCCCTGTGCAACAACAGTTGTATATAAACCCAGATAAAAGACCAGGAGACGCAAAGATGCAGTACTTGATACTAAGATATCACAATGTACAAATTCAAACTGTATTTATATGATTGGCATTCAGATATCTTATTGTTCCATATGAAAAAAAAAGGAAATTATCTTTTTTTTTCAGACACAGTCTCAAACTGTCACCCTGGGCACAGTGCCGTGGTATCACAGCTCACAGCAACCTCAAACTCTTGGGCTTAACCAATTCTCTTGCTTCAGCCTCGTGAAGAGCTGGGACTACAGGCGCCCGCCATAACACTCAGCTATTTTTTGGTTGGAGTTTTCGTTATTGATTGGCAGGCCCAGGCTGGATTCGAACCCACCAGCTCTAGTGTATGTGGCTGGCACCCTAGCTGCTGAGCTACAGGTGCCGAGCCAAAAAAAGGAAATTATCTTATATGCCAGCCTAAAGTCCGTGCTTTGAACGTCATTCATTAATATTTATTACACAAGTATATAACAAGTAAGACTTGACAAACTTGATGGCAGCAGTAAAAAAGTCAAATATGCTCAATCAGAAATATACATTACCATAGCAGATGAGAGTCGGCCTAAGCATTAAAAAGCAATGCTATAATCATATCTGTATTAATGCTTCTTCCAAAGTGTGGGGATGCGTTCAAAGATCACATGACTTGATTACTTCAGCCCAGGAATGTCAAGAAAAAGCAAAATGTTAAAATAACACTTGGTATTATTTTTGAAAGTTTAGATTTTGATATTGTGGTTTCAGAAAGAATGGTAACTAACTTTATAGTGCTTGAGATTTTAACATTAAAAAAAAACATTAGGGAATACTAGCTTCTCTTGTGTTCACCTCAGTTTTGTCCCACTTACCTTCCTAAGTACAACTGAGAATGGGCAGGGGCAAAAACAATGTAGGCTTTAGAGGCCTTTATCATTTGAAAACAATATTCCCAATATGATTGCTACTCACATTTTCTCTCATCTGCACATTCTATCAATATTCCACAACCACTGGCCCCAACCACTCCAAACTTCAGATTTCTCAACATAGAAATCTTCCTCCCAGAAGTCCTGCCAAACTTTGATGTCTGAGTTCTATGCTCCCCCCTATGAAACCGACTGCACCAATACCTCACTTAAACGGTCTCCAGTCAACGGTAAACACCGCCTTGACAAGAACCTTGCACACTACACACACAAGACATTTGTGTATCCATATGACTGAACAAATGCATGAATCACTGACTGAGCAAATTATTCATTTTCTATGAGAATTGTTGAGGCAGTTTAAACAACTATATTATTAGGTATTACAGGATACTCAAACTAGGACTACAGCTATTCCTATTTATAATCTAACATGACTACTTATCGTGCAAGGTTACTTGTCTAAGTGTTATGTTTCATATTATCTTTCTAATCAATGATATACTATTGTCAACAGGGTGACACAGTATTTCACTATTAAAAATTAAATGTCCAGGCTCAGCGCCTGTGGCTCAATTGGCTAAGGCGCCAGCCACATACACCTAAGGTGGCAGGTTCGAATCCAGCCTGGGCCCACCAAACAACAATGATGGCTGCAACCAAAAAATAGCCAGGCATTGTGGCGGGTGCCTGTAGTCCCAGCTACTTGGGAGGCGGAGGCAGGAGACTCGCTTGAGCCCAGGAATTGGAGGTTGCTGTGAGCTGTGATGCCACAGCACTCTACCCAGGGGGACAGCTTGAGGCCCTGTCTCAAAAAAAAAAAAAAAAATTAAATGTCCAGATGGGGTAAATGTAATTCAATCCCTTGTCCACATGAAAACTACATGAAATTTCAAAGTTAAGACTTTGATATTGTGGTTTCAGAAAGAATGGTAAATAACTTCACAGTGCTCAAGATTTTTTTTTTGAGACAGTGCCTCAAGCTGTCCCCTTAGGTAGAGTACTGTGGCATCACAGCTCACAGCAACCTCAAACTCTTGGGCTCAAGCAAGTCTCCTATCTCTGCCACCCAAGTAGCTGGGACCACAGGTGCCTGCCACAATGCCCAGCTATTTTTTGGTTGCAGCCATCATTGTTGTTTGGTGGGCCCGGGCTGGATTGGAACCCACCAGCTCAGGTATATGTGGCTGGCGCCTTAGCCACTTGAGCCACAGGTGCTGAGCCTTGAGATTTTAATATTAAAAAAGTTCAATGAGTTTATAAAACCTGAGTGAAAATACTTTAAGGCAAAATACTGATATATAGGAAGCAACAAAGAATCTTTTTTTCTTTAAGTCCAAGAAAAAATTGAAGACATGCTTTATAATAAATTTTTCAAGAATCTTTTAAATTATAGAACACTTTTTTTTAACGTTTTATCTACCTAACTTTTAAAAAAGGTACATTTAAAAAATAGTTAGTACTAAGCATTCCAATAATTTCCTAATGATGATCCCTTATACAAAAAGCAATTTTAATAACAAGAAAGATAAGTCCACAGTATAAACATCCTTTAAGAGGTATAGTTTTCAGAGTGAAATAATGACTGAGGATGATCAAGCTAAAAATATATATTTACATATTTTTTTTAAGAAACATCCATCATGACCAGGCACAGTGGCTCATGCCTATAATCCTAGCATCTGGGAGGCTGAGGCCAGTGGCTTCCTTGAGCTCAAGAGTTCAAGATCAGCCTGAGCAAAGACAGACCTTGTCTCTACTAAAAATAGAAAAACTAGCCAGGAGGTGTGGCAGGCACCTGTAGTCCCAGCAACTCAGGAGACTAAGGCAGGAAGATTGCTTGAGTCCAAGAGACTGAGATAGCTGTGAGCTATGATGTCCTGGCACTCTACCTAGGATGAAAAAGTAAGACTCTGTCTCCAAAACTAAAATAAGAATAGAAAGGAAAAGAGAGAGAGGAAAGAGGAAAAGGAAAGAAAAGGAAAGGGAGAAGGAAATGGAAAAAGGAAAAGGAAAGGAAGAGGCAAAGAAAGATCATAAACTTCCTATATTGGTCCAAATATTACTGAAAATAAGAATTAAGAAGTCAAAAATATCGAAGGAGACCACACATATAATAAATGGCTAAAATTTTAATAAATGACAATACCAAGTGTTGACAAAAATGCAAATCGGGCTCAGCACCGGAAGCACAGTGGTTACAGAGCCGGCCGCACGCACTGAGGCTGGTGGGTTTGAGCCTGGCCCAGGCCAGGTAAACCAGCAATGACAACTGCAATAAGAAAACAGCCAGGCGAGGAGGCAGGTGCCTGTACTCCCAGCTACTTGGGAGGCGGAGGCAAGAGAATCGCTTAAGCCCAAGAATTTGAGGTTTCTGTGTGCCCTGATCCCAGGGCACTCTACTGAGGGCAACATAGTGAGACCCTGCCTCAAAAAACAAACAAACAAATAAATAAATAAATAATGCAAATCGGCTAGAACCCACAAATACAGCTAGCAGAAATGCAGTGACATAGCCATTCTGGAACAGAGTTTGGCAGGTCAATAAAAAGTGACTGATATTGATGAATATAATACCTATCAAGGGACCCAAAACCTCCACTCCTAAGTATTAACTCAAGAAAACAAAAGCTTTTGTCCCTCACATAGACCTGAATGCAAATGCTAACAGAAGCTTTATTCATAATTTACCAAAACTGGCAACAACTCAAATGACCATTAATTCATGAATGCATGAGCAAACTATAGCACCCTGAGAAAAAGGAATGCAGCTCAAAAAAAAGTAACAAAGCCAGTGGTGCCCTAGAGCTGGGTGATACCAGCTCAAGAGTGCCTGTTGTTAAATTTTCAGGAATTTTCTGAGCCAGTTCAGGTAGCTTAATTGAGGCCATGGTGAAATTATTTAGGCTACAAGTAAATGCTATAATCAGGAATTCTGGGGGTGGGGGAAAGAGCAGGTGGTTAAAACATTTACCAGCCCATCAATGAACAAACTGCTGATACATGCAACAACTTAATAAATACCAAAAGCATTATGCTAAGTCAAAGAAACCACAAAAGGCTATTATACTGTATGATTCCATTTATATGTTATTCTAGAAAAGGCAAAACTATGAATACATTAATTAGATTAACACTGTCAGAGAAAGAAGACTGACTACAGTGGGGCATGAGAGAATTTGGGGGGAGTAATGGAAACACCCTATGTCTTGACTGTGGTAAAGACTGCCAACTGTCTATGTCTGCAAAACTCTTACTATATATATACCTCAAAATCCTGACTTTGAAAAATTAAAGTAGGAAGGATTTAATTCTTAGTTCTTTTATGGATGATAAATGTACTATACATAGAAAGAGGGAACTGGACTTAACTAAAAATATCAGGATGCCAGATTTTGACTCAACATAAATAGAGATTAAAAATGTGAAACAAAAAAAGTGACTATGTAATCACAGCAAACAACTAAAACCAGAGGGTGGATGATCCTGCCAAGGATGATGCAGAAATGCCCCTCCTTTGGGTATGACTTCAGACTAGGACCATTCAGAGTGGTTAGGATCAGTACGGTTTCTTCTTGCTAGGAGTCCATGACTCTAAATCCCATGATAGTATGTGTTATGATAACCTCAGACATACTTTTCAATTCTTTTTTTTTTTTTTTTTTTGAGACAGAGCCTCAAGCTATTTCCCAGGGCATCTCAGCTCACAGCAACCTCCAACTCCTGGGCTCAACTGAGTCTCCTGCCTCCGCCTCCCAAGCAGCTGGGACTACAGGCACCCGCTACAATGCCTGGCTATTTCTTTTTTTTTTTTTTTGGTCGCAGCCGTCATTGTTGTTTGGCAGGCCCAGGCTGGATTCAAACCTGCCACCTTAAGTGTATGTAGCTGGCGCCCTAGCTGTTTGAGCCACAGGTGCTAAGCCATACTTTTCAATTCTAACTCAAATATTACTTACTCATTTTAACATCCATCAAATACTATCACTGATTCAAAAACTAGTGTAGCCTAACTGCTAGAAGTACTAGCTCTGGCCTTAATCATTCTGGGTTCAAATGTTGGCCCACCAGTGCCTGGGTGACTTGGAAATAGCCTCTCTTTATAAATATCTATTTCCCCATCTGTAAAAAGGAATTAACATTTTCCTGAGGTTTGAATGAGAATTCATGAAAAGATCTAGGCATTAAAATCTTAATCACAAACATTTCTTAGACATATTTAGAGATGAAGGACATAAATTATCAAATCTAATCCTAACTTTCCAAATGTAGGAAATATATTCTTTAATTATATTATGTAGTAGTTCATAATCTTTTATGAAGCCAGATAATTTTGAGAATATAATCACTACATGGACTCTTTATCCAGGAAAAATGCAAATACTGTATGCTACCTTCCACATGTGACTTCTGAGGATTCGAGGACCCTCACAAGCACAGGCATGAAATTAAGAATGCCTGATGTAAATTCTTAAAATTATCATGTTGACAGTAAAATTTAAGAATCTTCAAAGTAGAGAATCCAACTAATATTGAAATATTACAATTTTCATTCAGTTTTCTTTTTAATAGATTCTGCCAGTAAGAGCAGATCATATTTCCTAATTTACATCTCCTTCTTGCCGAAATTTTAAGTTAGAAGCGTATTTTTCCCTTGACTACTTCAACTCATATAAAGAAAATAGTAGTAGAAACTTCTGGCAGCTTGAGACAGAGTGGTCCAAAGGGTTAATACCATGCTCAAATATCACAGAAGAGTTCTCAAGTCTAAAGCAATATACTATACTTTTCAATACAAAATCATACCAACTTATTCCTATGCTGAGTTCCATAATAAGTTTTATTTTTCTTTTTGAAGTGGAATTTATTTTTTACTAGACTTAGGCACAAGTACACCCCGTTTTCTGTAAATCAGCATATTCTTGGTTCTGTTTCATGTTGTGTTTGTCTGTAAAACAGCCTGATAACAGAAACTAATTGTTCTCAATCTGTAACCAAATACCAACCTGGAAATTCGGAAATATACTGCCATTTCAAAAGAAAAGGTTTTGTTTTTCTTTCTCAATTGGTTCTCAAACTCATAATAACCAGTTGGCACTAACCAGCTCATGCCTATTACTGAAGGAAAACAGTTTTTCGTATGCATCAGCACCATTTTCCCACAGAAAACACTTAACCGTTTTGAAGATACTGAAAGTCCATGTAAATAACCTTCCAGTCTGGTTTTACCCCATTTTACTGTGCAAGGAAGACCTAATACTACAGAGCTCAGAATTCAACGAAACGCCGCACCTGAGGCTCAAACACCAGCTAGATGGCTTTGGTCAGAAAGGTCACATCTGCTTTTTAAACCCCGCCGTAAGCGTGAATGTTTGCGATGCCACCACATCCCCAGAAGCCGAGAATTGAAGCATCTCTGCTCCCTTCCCCAAGCGCGGCGTTCCCAGCACAGGCGCAGGGGATAAAGCCAGGAGAGGCCCGCAGCCCTGGAGACGGCGCCTGAGGGATGGAGGCCTCGCTCGGCTGCGCCCGGCTGGGGTGGCTCCGAGACCCGAGACCCGACCAGGTCCAGCGGCGGGCCCCGGGCCTGCGCGCTCTCCCCGGGGGCCAGGCCCGCCAGGTGACGCCTGCCCTGGGGGCCAGAGGTGAGATGCAGCCCTCCACCCCCCCGCATAGCCCAGTCGGGTCCCCCCGCCGGCGACCCCGACCCCACCGCGCCGGCGCCCTGCCCGGGCAGCAGCGGAGGGCACCAGCCGGGCGGCCCAGGCCGGCAGACGGACCGCGGGGAGGACAGCAGGCGGGCCGCGGCCTGTCCCCGGGGGGAGCGGGTGCAGGGCCGCGAGTGGGCAGCGCCTCCGCCCCACACAAACAAAGCGGCGCGACCGCGCCGGGAGCGCGGGGGGCGGGGAGGCCGGCGGGGCGCTCACCGGGGCGGCGGGGGGCGGCGAGGCCGGCGGGGACACTCACCGGGGCGGCGGGGGGCGGCCAGGCCGGCGGGGGCACTCACCGGGGCGGCCGAGGGGGGCCCGGCGGGCCGGGGCTCCGCGCCGGGGGCGCGCTGGCGACGGGGAGGGGGCGGCCGGCGCGGCGTCCGCGGCGGGGCCCGGGAGCCCCGCGACGGGTGGCGGGGCCGGGGGTCGGACTCGGTGCTGCGGCCGTGAGGTGCGGGCGGCGGTGCTAGGCGGCCGGGGCAGCGACGCCGCCGCCTTTCCCTTCTCCCGCCCCGGTCCCTGCTCCGCCGCGTCCTCGTCCCCACGGGGTCCCCGCCGCCGCCGCCTCAGCCTCGGCGCTCCTCGGGCTTCTCCTCTCCATCAAGGCCGGGCCGGGCCGCGGGGACCATCCAGGAAAGTGAGGGCTGGGCGCCGTTCCCCGCAGCTGTCGGTGGCCATCTTTAATCCTCCTCCTCCTCCTCCCGCGGCCGCTGACTGACTGGCTCTGGATCCTCCTCCTTCCCGCCCGCTCCTCCTCCCGAGCCGGCCGCAGAAATTGCAGCGCTCCGCGCTCCCCACCCCACCGCCTTTCCTTCCTCTTTCCTTACTTCCTTCCTTCCCTCCGCGGGTTCCCCCCTGCTGCGGGCGGCGGCCGTTGAATGTCCCCTGCGGGTCGGTCCCTCAGCCCCTCTCCCGCTCCCATCCCAGCCGCTCCGTCCGCGCCCTCCCGGAGCCGGCGTCTGGGCGAGAAGGACCAGCCGGGTTCCGCTTTCCTGAACCCCGCGCCCTTTTGCTAGACGCTGTCAGCGATGGGAAAACGCAAGATGCGTTAGTTTTCCTTTGCGGTACAAAACAATCGCCCCCGCCAGCTGTTTCCTACGCAGCTCGCAAACTCCGGTGTGGCTCTGTCCATTATTGGACCCGGGCTTCGAGAGCCCAGTGGCAAATGTTGCCTTCTGTCAGTGGTGACCTTGAATCGGCTGCCTAAGATTTTAGGTTTTCCTTTTCCCCGCTGCAAAGGGCGCTATTTATACTTTACGGTCCTAACACAGTGTTCAGCCCTGGTAAGAACGCTCTCCTAACCCGAACCCCGCCAGGGGATGGTCAGTTTGCCCCTCCGTTGTTTGTTCCTGATCAACCCACAATAGACAATGTGGGTCACGCTTCACTTCTGGCAACTGGGGACAAACTGAGTCAGCAGTTAGGAGAGGACTCCCTTCCACAGGCTTAGGGTGGGGAAGTGGTACTACCATTGCTCTGGAGACAAACTTGTTTTTCCTAACACTACAATCTACAGAAGTTTAAGAATTTCCTCCAGAATTTTCTTTGTAGATGAAGCAACTTGGGTTTGCTTTTGTCTTCTTGTTAACTACTTAGCCTTTGGAATCGCACCCATTTGTAATGATTTACTTGCCCATTACTGCAAGGTTCAGCCCTGCTGACAAATTCAGGATATAAGTAAGCACCTTGGGGGGTCAATGAGGGGGGCACTGGCTATTTGGGAAAAGCACCTTGCCCTTTCAGAATAAGAAAACTAAATGAACGCCTTTATTTCAAGGGTGATTTCCTTAAACAGGCCAAATACGGGGAGTAATGTCTTAAAAGTATACAATCTAAATGAGTTTTTTAAGGTTCAAAAGCTAAGATTCTGTAATTATAAAAATTACAGATTGTTTTCAAGCTCTTTGAAAAGAATTTGCTAAAGCAAAGTATATTTTAATACAAATACTAGTATCCTTTAGGGGACAAAATTCTAGGATTTTCCTTTAATCCTGTGCCGAGTTATGTTAGGATTTCAGTTGCCATGTATCAATACCAGAAATTCTATCTGAAGTCTACAATCAGCACCACGGTCTAAAACTCTTTTAAACCCAAATCAAATCTTTGAGACAGCATTGTATAGAGCATTTTGAAAGAAAGTATTAAAAACAAAGTACGCATGGGTGTGCGTGCACACGTGCATGCATTTTTATTGTTATTCTTTCCTTTTGGCCTTTTGGCGCTTATTCTTTATTTAGATTTTCTGTTTCTTCTGGCTATTACTAGACAAAATTAGCACAATATTCTTGACTCTTAAATACTCATGAAACTTTACTGTACAGGACTTCTTTTAAATGTTCAGACCGACATGCATTTTACAGGGAAGACTTTCAAAGAAATATTAGGTTTCAGGACTCCTGTCATCATGATTTTATTTACAGTGAAGGAAGCAGAGTTACATGTTAAAATCCATTCATACTTTAATTATAAATATTTTCCCATTAAGAATATATTGCAGTGAAGTCCGTGGATACAGTAGTATGCAAAAGCAGCGGTTTTCCTTTTAATGTCTTACAAACTGAAAATCTCACAAAGGTCTTTCAGTGACATACACAAAAATAAATGTAGCAAGCTTTTTTCTTTTTTCATGAAGCCACACAAGCATAAGCATGTAATACTGGCTAAAATCTTGACAAATGAGACCCTTCACGTTTACTTTTTTTTGCAGCTCTGCTTCAGATCTGTCACCATTACATCCTTACCTCCTTTGGTCTTTGTTGCCAGCTAAGTGTAGTTTCACTGTCAGCTTAGGATTCCAGTATTTTTTTAAAAGGGTGGTATCAGGTTCTCCTGCAACATGATTATTGTTTCCTACGTATTCTCTCTCAGATGAACCCAGAGTCTCTATAAAACAAAGAATTATGTTTAAGTGGGATAAACCCTTTGTGCAGAGGCCAGATGGAAAGAGATCCAGGCATGTGCAGCAAACTCCTCTGGGAATAGAGGATCATGCATGAAGAGCTGTTTCTAAACAGTTCTGCACCACGCCTGGTCTTCAACTTACAACTCATGAATAAGGTGATTGTGGAGATTAACAATGAAGAGGGTATCTGCGACAATAAGCAGAACCCATATTTGCTTTTAACATGATTGAAAATGCTGTGGACGCAAATAAGGAAAGCAGAACTTAAATGAAGGAAGACGGCAATGAAAGGTTCTTGAAAAATAGGAGTAAGAGGAAGGAAAAAAATAGGAAGAAGCAATTTTGTAAAATTGTTAGGATACACGTAATATGTACTGACAATTTGCTATGTAAAAAATTACTTCCTTTAACTTTGCTTTTGACCCTAACAAAGAAGTAATTTACACTTTGGCTGGTAGAACTATCCCAGAGCTAAGCATATTATAGAATTTCAAGATATTTATTGCCAGCACATGGACAAGCTAAATGATGCTGAAACACAAAAATTAAAAGGAATTGAAGCTTTGACAGACCTAACAATTACTAAACTACTAAGTTATAGAACTATTATATTTAAGACATATTTTCATTTTCCCAGACTACTAAGTACAACAATAGAATTACCATATTGTGTTTCCTGATTTGAAAGAACCAGATGGAAAAGGAACTGGGCAGGCAAATGAAAGTCTCTGGGGATGATGGGAGTTGAATGCCTATTCCAGACAATAATATAGTCTTAGGTAAATGTTTGATTTTATTCTTATAGTCTCTGTTCTTTAGAAAAGAAAATATTTCTGTTCTACGTCTTCCTCTTTAGATAGACTGTCTAAAATATCAAGTGAATAATGATAAACCATATTTATCTGCACTGATTGAAATTTAGTACCATTCTTCACTCCTCAATTTTCAGAAGTCCTTATAATTAACTGATGAGCTGTCCCTGAGACGGTGCCACTTAGAGTCATTACTGCTCGCTAATTGGGGAGAAATGCTTTTAGAAAGTTCCAATTAGAGACTTTCTCTTATTCTTCGTTTAAATACATTCTGAAGAGGTGCTAGAGCGTTTGTTTTGGGGGGGCATATAAAGGTATATTGTTCATGTTTAGACTGAAGTAAATATTAATAATGAAGATAAGACTTATTTAAATTTTAAAGAAATGGCTAGGTGTAGTGTCTCACACCTGTAATCCTAGCACTCTGGGAGGCCAAGGTGGGTGGATTGCTTGAGCTCAGGAGTTCCAGACCAGCCTAAGCAAGACCAAGGCCGCCTCTGGACCTCAAAAAAAACTAGCCAAACTTTGTGACAGGTACGCGTAGTCCCACCTACTCAGGAGGCTGAGGCAAGAGGATCACTAGAACTCAGGAGTTTGAGGTTGCTGTGAGCCATGAGGCCGCAGCACTCTAGCCTGGGTGACAGAGTGAGACTCTGTCTATAAATAAATAAGTAAAACTTGAAGAATAATAGAACCATGTGAAGAAATTGAATAACGTCAACTTTTGCTCTTGTGCATCATAATTATCAGGATTCTAATAGAAACAGGGTTGTTTTGAGGACTTGTTAACAAATTGTATTTCTACTTGAAGTTGAAGGCCCTCTTGATTGTCCATTTCTTCACATTTTTTATGGAGCATTCAGACTTTTAAATCCGTATCTTTACAATCTTTTTACAAGTCAGATACAGTTGACCCTTGAGCAACATGGGTTTGAATTATCCAGGTCCACTAATAAACAGATTTTCTTCTACTTCTGCCCCCCCCGCCCCCCAGGGACTCCAGGATCAACCCTTCATCTTCTCCTGCTCCTCAGCCTGCTCAGTGTGAAGGGGATGAAGGTCTTATGATGATCCACTTCCATTCAATGCATGATAAATATATTTTTTCTTCCGTATGATTTTCTTAATAACATTTTCTTTTCTCTAGCTTACTTTATTATAAGAATACAATATGTATAAAACATAAAGCCTACAAAATGTATGTCAATCAACTTACTGTTATCAGGAAGGCTTCCACTCTACAGTAGGCTATGAGTAGTTAAGTTTAGGGGGAGTCAAGAGTTATGCATGGGTATTTGTATAGGGAGTTGGCACCCCTAACCTCCACATTGTCCAAGGATTAGCTATATAGATTAGATTTATTATTCATTTAAAATTTTTGGCCAAAAAATATTCAAACAGATTCCTATAGATCATTTCCTGCAAACTTTGTACCAGTCTGAATGAAACTCAGTCTCCTGAGTACAAAAACGTCAGAGTTGAAAGCATTCATCTTACAGTTCGAGAAGCTGAACCAAAGAAACTTTTAACTGTGCTATGTTTAAAAGTACAGCATTTAAACATCATTCCAAGAATTGCTGTTCAGCATTGACCTTCATTAGAAATAAAGCTAAGGACTAAAGTAAAATAAACAAGGTTTTTCTGTTTCCCTGTTTACAAATATGAGGACAATTGTTCACAATAAATAAAAAAAATTTAAAAAGAATTTAAGAAATATCAAACTGTATAAAAAATATGTGATTTTTTTTTTTTTACACAGACCACCATCTATAATATTTAAGTATGAGTCAAAAAGTATAATGTTAACTCAAAACACTGCATTGCTTCATGGATTAAGTTGAAAATCTGAGGAACCTGAAACCTCAATTAGCTAAGTAAAGTAGAACACTGCCATCTGCTGACCAGAATGAAAAAATTAGTTGATCTTTGACATGTGTAAGTAGCAAGAAATCTCCACTAATTTATTCTGTATGTCTTTTAATCATGCCAAAAAGTATTATGAAAAAAAATGAGGGTGGCACCTGTGGCTCAAAGGAGTTAGGCACCGGCCCCAGATGCCAGAGGTGGCGGGTTCAAACCCAGGCCCGGCCAAAAACTGCAAAAAAAAAAAAAATAGTACTATGGCTAGGTGATCTAATATTAATTACTTTCCTAGATGGAAATTTAGGACTGTATTCTCTTGTACTGTGTTAGTTGGGGTTCTCCAGAGAGACAGAACCAGTAATATAGATAGATGGACAAATATATGAGAGAGGATTTATTGGAGGAATTGGCTCATTCAATTATGGAGAGGCCATCTGTGAGTTAGAGACATTGGGATGCTAGTACCTTGGCTCAAGACAAACATGAAGGTCTCAGAACCCAGGGAAGGCCTGGAGTCCAAAACTGGAGAGCCTGGGGCCCTGATGTCCAAGGGCAAGAGAACAGCATCTTTCTTAGTCTGTAGAAACTCAGACTAACACACATACCATGACATTAAAGGCTGACTCCAAATACATGTCCTCTCCGGGACAGAGAGACCAATGCACCTTCCCCCTGTTTTTGTTCTGTCTGGACTCAGCTGACTGGATGGAGGCCGCTTCCCTCCACTTACTCCACCCAGACTCACACTCCAATCTCCTCCCCCAAATAATGCTTTACCAATTCTGTAGGTATTTTTTTTCCTTTTTTTTTTTAATTGAATGGTAACTATGTACATTAATGCACTTCTGGGGTACAGTGTGGTGTTTTCACATACAATTTGAAACATTTCCATCAAACTGGTTAACATAGCCTTCATGTCATTTACCTAGTTTTTGTGCCAAAA
>CAUYQV010044337.1:0-10191 GCA_963574575.1 Galagoides demidoff | reverse complement strand
ATGGAATGGCAGAGCTGCAGGGTGCGGCCCTGTAAGCTAGAGGTTAAGGAATGCAGTAAACAGCTAGGAATGGGGTTTGGGCAACAAAATGGAGTTAGTCTGGCTCTCTCAACAAAATGGAGTTAGTCTGGCTCTCTCAGTGCAATGAGACTTGCTCCATTTTTCCCCAGAATAAGTCCCTGACAAATTGGATCCCATGGGGCCAAGTATAAATAAGATGATGCCCTTTGTTGTGGTAGAGTAGCTTGGAGCTGGGTCCCAGATGCTCTCTGTGAACTATGGGAATGGTTAGTATTTGACAATGTAACCCTAGAGGTTTGTGGAGTTACTGGAGCATTATGTGCCCAGCTCATGAATACCAGCCTGGTTTCTGTCAATCAGTGAAGAGGTTGCAGTGTCCACCATATTCCCGTGGTACAGTGGAAGAGAGTTCAGACTTTGGAATCACACACACTGAAGTTCAGATTCCAGCTTCTCCACTAACCAGTTTGGCGATCTTGGCTAAGGAATGGTCACTTTCTGAGACTTGGTTCTTTATCGCTAAAATGAGAATAAGAGCACAGCACAGTTTATGGAGCGCTCTCAACATAAGTCAACCTCTGTCCTCTCACCCCAGCCCTTGTTGGATGCTTGCTATTTTCAAAGACCCAATTTCTTTATCATAAGAAGGCTGCCTCAATGCTTCAGGGAATGACCCATTTACAGACAAGTGCTTCCTTCTGGGTCATTCTAATGAGTTAAATGACGAACCACTTAAAACCAGAGCCCAAAGAGCCAGAGGGAAAGGCTGCAGAGAGAACATGCAGGTGGATCCCCCTGTAGGCACGGGAGGAAGCTTCTTACCTTGGTCTTACCTCTAGGCACACAAAGGGGCCTCCGGAACCAATCAGATTGTGCAACTCACCTCCCAACTCTGCTAACCTACATAGGCTAGGTACAAACCAACCTTCAAAGACAAGGTAATTACAGACACCTTGGGGACCATCTGTGCTGGATGATACTTTTTCCCTCCTGACCCCTCAGATCTCTCTATTTTGCTACAAATTCTCCATAGCCAGGGACTTTGTTTTTTGCTGTGAAAATATTTCTGGGTATATTTTTTTTGTGAGGAGTTGGCAGGAAGGGAGTCTCGGAATGAGTTATGTATCCAGCACAGCTCTGAATTCATGTTGGACTTGGCTGTAACTGTTCTGAACCAGTGAACAATTTGACTAAAGTATATTTCAATCTAGCAAGTATTCTCTGGGCCTTTCTGACACTGCTTTGATGCTGAGATGAAGAAGAAATGGTCTCTATCCTCTAGTTTATAAATTGCCATGATTGAGGACTTACCATGTACCAGGGGCTTTATAAATCTTATTACTCTTTCTTATAACAATCTAATAATAGAGATACCACCCTCAAGTTACAGTTGAGAGGCAAGAAGCTCAAAAAGATTAAATTAATATAGACTCAGACAACTAGAAAGTGCTAAGTTTTGGATTCAGGGCTATTTGCTGTCAAAACTCTTAGGCTTTCAAGTATTCCAGAGCTCCTTTTGTCTGGAAAAGAGACTTAAAAACACACACACACAAACTCCCTCCCTACAAATAAGATGCAATAGTTTGCCAGTGCTACTGTTAAGTGATGAGAAACATAGATAAAAATAAAAGTTATATTTTCCAAAGCCTGAGGGAACCACAAAGGCATTAAGGGCCAGAGGAATTG
Source organism: Galagoides demidoff (assembly GCA_963574575.1). Classification (NCBI taxonomy): domain Eukaryota; kingdom Metazoa; phylum Chordata; class Mammalia; order Primates; family Galagidae; genus Galagoides; species Galagoides demidoff. The sequence goes on along the minus strand of CAUYQV010044337.1, from coordinate 8,484 downwards.
AAATTCTAGAGAAGGAAGGACTGCTCAGAGGTGAGCATCTGCAGATGCTTCTCCCAGGCTAGAGAGTGAACTCCATGCTGAATGCAGCAAGGGGGGCTCTCTGGAGAGAGAAAACTGGAGACCTAGGGGCCCCAAACCATCTGGATTCTACCTTGAGACTTGCATGGAACTATGAAGCTGTGTGATGTGATAGGCTAAAAAGCTAAGCTGCAAAATCTCTGGAAAGTTTAGTGGAATTTCCTGTGGCCTCTTGAGAAGAGAAAGACTCACCAGAGGGTAAAGTTTCTTAGGAACACTTGGCAAGAGCTGGAAGTTCTGGAGGGAGGGGTGAACTGACCCCTGCTGTCAACCATTTGCAGCTTCTCCTCCTGTCCCCCAGAACATGTGCTGTGTCTGTATGCAAATGGACAGACTTGGGGACTTGAGGATCTCAAACACATCATGGCCAGGACCCTCTCCTTACCAGTTTTTACGTTTGAAGCAGCTCAGGGTAGGATGCTAAAGAACAAAGCCAAAACCTCCAAAAATACAAACCAATTTCCTGGGGTATCTCAACATTGTGAACAAATGTGAACTTGAAATGTAAACCTCCAATCCTTCAGGATGAATCTGGAGTAACTGAGCCTAAATTTAATATAGACCTAAGCAGCTATTTGCTGACTAGAGGTTGCACATGTAATATGAGTTCCACAAAAACCCACACTTCTTTTCAATTTGGGGACTTTCAGAGCTCACCTGAACCAACTAAGCAGAGCTCACCAGACCAATCAGGTCTCAGCTGTATCAACCAATTGGAAATAAGTGAGTTTGATTCCCTTATTTGCATAAATAGACCTGGTTGGAGACCTGGGCCAGAACTTTCATTATAACACCCCAAACATCCTTTAGTTCTCAGGAACACATCTTCACAGAAGACTATCTCCACAGTTTGCAAACTGCCAACTAGAATACAGCTTCTTTTCTTCAAATTCTTTTTTAGAGAACTTTTGTTCACAGTGATGAGATAAAGACCTACCAGAATCTTGATTGAGAGCAATGCTGTAGAAACAGGAAAAACTAGAGATAGACAGACTAATTCTTTTCAAAACTGCAAACTAACCTTGACTCAGTTCTGTTCCTATTGGAAGTAAGCTGTTCAATACTTCATCCTATCTGTCTAGTAGAGAAAGGGGTTAATTCTATCTGAGGGGAAACAACATCATCTGGAGCCTTTACCTTGCTTTTATATACAACATTTGGTATGTCTTTAGACATTATTCAAAGATAAAAAATAAAACCCCACAAAACCATTTAACTGAAAAACCAAAGGAAAAAACAAACAATAGAAGGAGACCTACTGGTAAGCCAGAGTTATCAGACACGAACTTAAAGCTATGATTATTTCCAAAAAAATAAATTGATGGAAAAAAATGGCTAAAAGGGTAGAAATTATCAGAAAAACTTTGCATCTATAAAAGAGCATCAAATGGACATTGGGACATTGTGGAATTAATAAATATAATATTTGCATTTAAGAAATCAATTGTTCAGTTTAAGAGCAGATTAGACACAGCAGATGTCCAGATTAGTGAACTGGAAGATAGAACAATTGAAAATATAGAAATTGAAGCTCATGAGGGGAAAAATAATAGCAAAAAACCCCTCAAAGCTTAACAGTATAGGAAGCAGGGCACACAGTTTAAAATATGTAACAATATGTAATTGGAGTCACGGAAGGAGAGAAGAGAAAGAATGAGATAGGAGTAATAGAAGATAAAATGGCAAAGATCCTCCCCAATTAATGGACAAAATATTAGAGTTAAGTGAATTTATCCAGGTCTTTGGATATAGGGTCAGTTTGCAAAAATCAATCACATTTTTCTATACTAGCAACAAACAAACCTAATACAAAGTTAAAAATAACATCATTTGAAATAGCAGCAATCAAATACAAGTAAATCTAATGAAATCATAGAGAACAATTAAGGACAACCTAAAAGGTGGAGCAATTGTTTTGGATTATAAAGTTGAATACAAAGGGAGATGCTAATTCTCTTCAGACAGACCTATAGATTCAACACAATCCAAGTCAATCTTAGCAGGCTATGGGTGGGGGCTAGGGGAAGATTAACAAACTGATGTTAAAATTCATGACACTGCAAAGAGAAGAGAATAGCTGTATTAGTCAGGATTTTCCAGAGAAACAGGACCAATATTAATTATCAGAGAAATGCAAATCAAAACTACTTTGAGAGATCACCTAACTCCAGAAAAATTAGTATAATTCAGGCTTAGTTTCTTCTGGCTCAGAAGGTAACTCCCTGCTCCCAAGGTAAGGGGACAAAGGGACCTAGGGCTAAATATACGTGACTGGCAATTTCACCGACTGTGAGGCTCAAGGCAGCTTGTCTGTCAGCCTTAGGACGGGCCCCTCTGGGGAGAGGCAAAGAAGCCAGCTCTGCCCACCCCTGCAGAGCCCTCCAGGGCCAGGGAAATTGTTTTCCAGTCTCCATGTGATAAAATCTTGAAATTTTGAAATTGGCATCCAGACTACCTGAGCTGACTGATAAGATGGGTTTTGGACCTGGAGAGTTGGGGTTCAAAACCAGGCTTTTCCCTATGCCAGCTGTGGGATGTGGGGCAGGACTCCTCTCCCACTTCAGTGTCCTCACCTGTGCTCAGGTCAAGGTCTGGAACCTGGTCAGGCCCAATAAACACCCCATGCCATTTTCGGTTTCTCTCGGGAGCCATGTGCTAAGCAGCGGAAGAGCTAGCCTAACTTTATTATAGAAAAGGGGTTTAGGTTGCCTGAACTAGCTTCCTGGAGCTAAAACAAAGAACAGAACCCGGAACTGGGTCCCCATTTTGTGACTTGTTTATAGAAGTTGCACTTCAACACATTTCTTACATACATTCAAGGGCCAGAACTTCCTTACAGCAGATAGCTTGGGGTGTCCCCTTCCCCCTTGTGGTCTTCCTCCTCCCTCTTTCCCATGAGCTCTTTCCTGAGTCCTATCCGCACTGTCATCGGAGCTGCAGGCAGGCATACAGCTGGCCCAGACGAATGTCTTGCTTCATCAGATAAAGCAAGTGGGAGGCCTATATGACCCTTGATGCCAAAAAGGATAAATCTGACAAAATAGGATCTCAATCATGGACAAAGTCTAGGTTTAAAATAGCCTCTTCCTTTGACATAATCAGGATAATCCTAAAATGATTGGCTTATTTTTTTTAACCCGGATTCGGAAGGTCACAGGCCAGTTGTGATCCCTGGATTTTAATCACCTCGGTGTGCTGAAAGCCTGATGTAACCTGGCTGCTACATATGACACAGTGTCTGTCCCTCTATATTACATGAAATAAAATGTAGTGTAGTATTTTATTGCTCTAGGGCCATGGACTCCAGCTCCAAACTCTTAAAAGTTTTAGTAAAATTGGAATTTTTAAAGACATCAGTGGAAATCTCTAGTGAAATTTGTCTTTAACAAAAATTAAAGCTATTTATTAAAAAATGGAAACTAAAAATAATACCCAACATTGGATGACGCAGGTAAGTAGCAGGCATTGCTGAAGAAGAACTGCTTAGTGTGTATATAAAAGAGTTATAATGATACTATCACCCAGGAATTCTGAGAATCTAACTCAGGGGTCAACAAGCTACAGTCCATGGGGCATATCCAAATTGTGGACTGTTTTTGTGTGGACAGCCAGCAAGGTAAGAATAGTCTTTACATTTTAAAAAGATTATTAAAAGAGGAAAGGGAGGATAGAGAGAGATAGGAGAAAGACAAAGGCTATGTGGTTTACAAAGCCCAAAATTTCTTCTGTCTGGCCCTTTCCACAACAAATTTGCCTACTCCTGATCTTACCTAAGAGGTAATTCAAACTATGGAAAGTCTGCCTGAACAGGGATGAGCTTTGCAGTACTTTCACAATAGTTTAAAAAATAACAACAACTACAACAAAAAGCTGAGAGCAATCTAAATGCCCAGTATACAAAGAATGGTTCTATACTATTAATTCATGTAAGAGGATATCTTTCCACCAATAAAGTGAGGCCTGGTGAAGGCCATGGAGAAATTCTCCCGAGTTTGTGATTCTGTAACTTGCCAGTGTTAGGAAGTCTTGGCAGGCTGCCGTGACACACAGACATTTGCTAACTCTTACATTCTATACACAGGTGTTGATTAAACATTTTAAAACTTGATGACATTCCGTCCTAAATGGAAAAACCTCGCCTTAAAAGAAAGGAGCCTTATAGTTCCTTATATCTGTGCCCTGGCACTTAGGACACTTACAGCAGGGAGGTGACAATTAGGGTCTCATAATCTACTTGGGGGCATATTTCAGCAGAAGACACTTCTCTCTTAAGATGCTTCTCTGTCTCCTGATGGTCTGCAACCCCCCTTCTTCCACATTCTGCACAGTGTCGCTTGGATGGGTGAGATTCTTAAGCTATTCAGTTTCTATGACTTTCTGAAACCAAACACTGTAAGGCATGTTCTATAGATGTCTTTGTGTATGAGTGATTTTGTGGCTATTTCTGTAAGTCTAGCTTCAGAGTCTTGGCCAGGAGCATAATCAGGGACACATTTTGTTTTGTTGAAAAATATCAGACATAGTTTACATTGCCCAATGCTTATTATTTCAGTCTTTCCAGTGAAGAAGAATTTAAAAGGAGTTTCCCAACCCCAGCCCCAGAGCCTAGCGATTTCTTTGGGCTGGAGTGCAGCGTAGCTAAAGTGTTAGGTTGGTGCAAAGGTAATTGAGTTTTGCATTTTTGAAATTTGCTGTTTGATACTGGAATACATTCTTAAATAAATGCGGTTAGGTTGTACATCATTTTAATGTGCATTTCTCGCTTTATGGCTTTTTGCTAATGACCTGTTTTTTACTGCTTATTTTATGTTTATTTTTGACTAGGGAAATGATGCTAGACAAAGAGAAAATTCGACCAATTTTCTGACTCGAATCCAAAAATGGCTCATAAGGCAGCAGAGACAAGTCACACCAACAATTCATGACTTTATAAAGCTGAAATGCCAGAGTGTAGAGTCCAAGTGAACCACCGATCACAGTTGGAATGACCTATGCTTAGCTGGTCCTCACATACATGTTGAAATTCCTCTTCTAGAATTCCCCTGAGGGGCACCACATTTGGCCCTTTAATTACGGAATGAATAGTGAGCTTTCCCTTTGACAACTGTTCTCCCAGGAGAACAGTCTTGCTCACTAACCTGTCTAACAGGTGCTGTTTCCATTTTACAGCTAAGGAGCTGAAGGCACAGGAGGTGATTGCCTTGACCAAGATTGCACAGGTGTTTGGAAGCAGTAAGAGAAATTCTTCTCAAATCGTATAATTTAAAATCATTTGTGTACAGCTTCATGTTTGGAAGCCTCTTGATGTCAGTCCTGGAAAATGTGATAGATGATTGACTTAGGTGAAATTATTTTCGGTGAAAATAAGTTTTATTGATTAATGAGCCTATTCTTTTGTGTGACTTATATACTGAATTTGAAGACAGTTTCAAAAGATTAATTTCAGAAGAATAAATGACAAAATATTTTAAACACCAGGAAATACTTGGCAGTTAAGTGGAATCCTAAATATTAGTATTACATAGGGTTCTTGGTTGCAAGCAATGGTTCTAATATAAGAAGGAGAGGAAGAAAAAAAAGAAAGAAGGGAGGGAGGAGAGGAAAGGAAACTACTGGAAGAACATCAGAAAACACATCAAGAAACACAGACTGGGGAAGAACAGGGCCCAGTGTAGCCCTAGAGAGCACGGCAGCAGGACAGTAGCTGAAATCTACAGAAGCAGTGTGGATGCTGCCACCAGCACAGAGGCCCAACTGTAGCTCCTGCTACCCCCACAACTGTGGTTCCCACTTGTGCCCAGAGCACCTGAGATTTTATCTGAGAACATTGCTGGTGTCTAGTATCCAGAGGTCAGTGAGCTGAAATCTAAATGACTCTTATGTAATCACAAAGCCACCTCTAAGTGTCTATAAAGGGAGGCATTTGGTCAGAATTACCATATTTCCATAGTTCTGCCCTATACCTCATACAGCAGAGTAAGAGTCACCTACAAAGAAATTAGAATGCTTTGGAGAAGGGAGATGGATCCTGGGCATCTTACAAGGGTACATGTGAAATTTACTAGGGGTAGCATAAAAATGTCTTAACATAATAACTAAGAAAATGCCATGAAGGCTATGTTGACCAGTTTGATGAAAGCATTTCAAATTGTATGTAAAACCAGCACACTGTACCCCATGATTGCATTAATGTTCACAGCTATGATTTAATAAAAAAAAAAAAAAGAATCCAGTAAAATGCTTGAGAATGCCTCAAAGAACCAAATGGGAGGCAAAACATCCCAATCCTATAACTGCAAATATTTCAAAAAGAAAAATGCAATGAGTGTCCTCTTATCTGTGTCTTATCTGTGTTTATTTGGAAAAGCAAGCATGAAGACTATAGATTGTTGAAGTCTATAGTTGTAGAATGTTCTGTAGTTGAAAGGGCCTTAAGTATAATCATCATAATCCAATGCCTTTATTTTAAAGAAGAAAAAAGCCCAATGCATGACTTTCCCATTGGGTAGCAAACTGTAGATTTGGAACTGGAACCCACATTTCCAGATTCCAAGTTTAGTGTTGGAATCTAGGATTTCTCCTTTAATGTTGTACATGAGTTTGTGGAGTTGGGGTTGGTTTTGAAGAATCCCGGCTCTGGCACTTGTTCTCTGTGGGACCTAGGATTTTGCCCAACTTTTCACTTTTTTTAAATCAGTAAAACTAGAAAAAATGTTATCCTTTTTCTTTTAAGTTTGTTGTGGAAATTAAATGAAGTAAAGCATGTAATAGCTTGGCTCAATGCCTGATAATTAGAAAATGCTCAGGAAGTGTTGTTTAAACCCAGTGCTGGAACGAGTGGAATAGAGCTGATGTGGTGACAGCAGACGCTCCTCTGAGACATACACCCTGCAGTCAGAGAAATAATTGGTTTTGGAGAGTGTCAAGCTGGTCAGTGATACATGTGTTGAGGAACTTTGCCAAAAATAAATAAATAAACTGAGTAAAAGTCCAAATTCTTGGATCATGGTATTTTTTTAAAATGGACATTGTATTTTTATATTGGTCAGGAATGGCTCAGAATGGAGGGATGGAAATTTGAACATGAGGAAGAGGGCAAGAGAGGAACGTGGCTCTGTCTTTCAGGAACTTCAAAGTCCTGGGTATCCTTGGAGATATGGAGGGTCCCGCATGGGGCTCTGTGAACTTGTGTCCTGGAGTAAGAGAGTTTGTGATTGGTGAAGACTTTGGACCCAGTAGGGCTAATGCTGTGCAACACTGAGTAACAGCCATTTATCTTTGGGGTCCATCAGTGGCCCCTTTTGAACATTCACTGGACCCTACCACAAATCTTTTCAATGATATCTACATGTTCACTTTTCCAGAAGAGATACCCTGCTTTGGTGCAAAGCAACCTACTTCTGTCTAGTTGGCAAATGCATGTGTACATTCCAGTCATCTAATCAGAACTTGCTTCTTTAGGCCAAGCCCCCATTGTGGATGGAACACAACAAGGTATAGCAAGAGTGCCACAGGGTTATAATCCCACAATCCCAAGATTTGCCTTGAGCCAAAATTGAACTTTGCCCCTCTTTGTTGGCCTGTACCCAACCATCCTTTCCATTTTCCTTCTTCTCTTTTGTTATCTTATTTCTCTTTGGGGCTCTGGTTTTCCACCTTTAATCTCTGACCTCTAATCTCTGACCTCTGACTCCCTGTTTGCCTTTTCTTCTCAGTTCCATATTGTTCAAACACTGTCCCTGGAAATTGACCTCTTGAAATTGGTCTCAGATTCCACGCTTGTGAATTGCTCTTCCTGGCAGCTCTGATGGTTGGGCCTGAATCTTCTGAGAATGCAAATGGGCTAATGCTTATTTCTGCTAAGAATTTACTAGAAATCCTTGAGATACAATGTTTTTATCCTACTATTTTCCAAGATGTGAAACAATTAAGTCATCTCAGGAGGTATTAAAAAAATAAGGGTCTCATGACAAAAAATACTTGAGAAATGTTCAGAAATTTCATGTACTCTTGTTTCCCTTTATGAAGGTTCATAACACATCTTTTAGCTTATTGCACATTTTAGAAACACCTATTGTAAAGCGATCTTTTAACGTGGTGTTTCATAGTTGTATTTGAGTTCCAGAAACATTTTTCCAGAAAGTACTTATTAAAAACCCACAGAACTAATGCTTCCTGTAGAATGCTGACTTTATCTTCACAGATGGTGGTTCCCCAAGGGGGAGAGTGTAGGCACTATGGCAGGTGCTTGTCCCTAGTTTCTCCATTTCGCTCCCACAGCAGCCCTATGAAGTGGATTTTGTTGCCCCTACTCTAATCAGGAGGTTGGAACCCTCAGAGGTGAAGTATCTTTGTAGAGTCCACTCTGTCAATAGCTAGGAAAGACTGGGTTCCAGTCTGAGATTG
>CAUYQV010044335.1:0-12234 GCA_963574575.1 Galagoides demidoff | reverse complement strand
GGTTAACATAAATTTCATGTCATTTGCTTAGTCATTGTATCAAAACATTTATATTCTAGTTCTAGAAAAGTTCACTTGTACCCTTGTTAGACAGATATATAGGTGATCTTTCTGGTCACCCTCCCACCACCCATCCACCCTTCTCCTCTCCCCTTCTCCACCCTCTCTCCATATTCTTGGGCTAGAATTAAGTTGTATCTTTCGTTTGAGAGCTATAGATTAGTTTCATAAAAGGGCTGTGTACATTGCATACTTTTTCTTCCATTCCTGAGATACTTTGCTAAGAAGCAACACAGCTTTTGTTTTTCATAACAAGCCCCTTTTGCCACATCTGAGTTTATGTTCATGAGGTGAATTTTGGAAAGCCAACTGGAAGGAGGCTGGTGACCAGGAAAACCGACCACATGATTAGAGGATGAAGCTTTCAGCCCCATTCTACACCCCCTGCACCCCTAGGAAGGCGTGAGAGACTGGAAACTGACTTAATCACCAATGGCTGATGAGTATTCAACTATGCCCACATAATGAAGACCCTATAAAAACCCAAAGGACAGGCTGGGAGAGCTTCTAGGTTGAACGCATGTTAGTACGGGCTGGGTGGCTTTCCGGGAGAGGGAATGGAAGCTCTGCACCCCCTCCCCGTTCTAGGCCCTATGCACCCCCTCCATCTGACTCTTCATGAGTCATATCCTTTTTATAACAAATCAGTAATCTAATGATAAACTCTTTTCCTGAATCCTGTGAGCTTCTCTTGCAAATGGTCAAACCCAAGGAGGGGGTGTGGGAATATCAGTCAGGAGCACGGGTGACAACCTGGACTTGCCGTGACCATCTAAATCAGGGGCAACCTTGTGGGACTGACCCCTAAACATGTGGGAACTAATACTACTTCCAGGTAGACACTGTCGGAACTGAGTTAATTGACACCCAGTTGGTGTCTGCCGAAGGGGGGGAATTTCTTGGTGTGGGAAAGAAGTTCCACAGGTCTGGTGTTGGAAATGAAATATGAGGGATAAGTGAGAGTATGAGGAGTACAGAAAGCAGGATTGATATTTCCCTTTCAGGTTGAAGGAGAGTGATTGAGGTCAGGGTACTTATTCCTCAGGCTTCCTCCCTGTGAAGTTGCCTCAGGCTGGCTGTCTCCCAGTGTCTCACTCTGTTGTCCAGGCTAGAGTGCTGTGGCATCAATCTAGCTCATAGCAACCTCACATACCTGGGTTCAAGTGTTTCCTCTTCCTCAGCCTCCCAAGTAGCTGGTACTATAGGCACTTGCCATGATGCCCAGCTAATTTTTTGATTTTTAGGAAAGATAGGATCTCACTTTTGCTCAGGCTGGTCTCAAACTCCTGAGTTCAAGGGATCCTCACTCCTCAGAGTGGTAGGATTACAGGTACGAGCCACTCAGCTCAGCCTGCTCTTCCTCATAAAATAATAATAATAATAAAACTTTTATAGAGTCAAAACTCTAACAATAGTACACAGGACAGCATCAACATTTTTTAAAAAAAGCCACCTGACTTTCTCTGCTTACTAATTCTGATAAACTCTCTGCCTCATCCCTCTGGCCCACACGGTTAACTGTTCTGTGGCGGCTTATCCCAGGTTACCTGAACTACCTGTCTATCTAATACAAAACCATACATTTGTAACAAAGCCATCTACAGCCATAGTATCCTGAATACGCCAGATCTTATCTGCAGTAAAGCCTTCTCTAACTATCTTAATTGGGTGTGCCACCTATTTCTTGTTGCAACCTTGACTGACATGTGGATAGCTAGTAAGGAAAATGAGAGAACAGACACTGGGTAGCAGACAACTGAGAAGATGGAAGAGAAGTAGGAAGGAGAGTTTTAATAGTTATTTTGACCTTTGTAATGGTGTGGTGGTTTTAAAATATGGTTACAAATCCTTTGATATCCTTTCCTTCAAGAGATAGAGTTTCATTCCCATCCTTGAGTGTTCACAGGACTAGTAACTTGCTTTAATGGATAACATAAAGTGGAGGTGACAGTGGATAATTCCAGAGACTATGTCGTAAGAGGCACTTGGAAGAGGCTTCTTCCAAGCTCTCTTGAGTCTCTTGCTCTGGGGGAAGCCAGCTGTCATGATGTGAAGACACTGAAGAAGCCCCAGAGAAGCACATGTGGGCAGGAACCGAGGCCCCAGCCAACAGCCATGTGAGTTGGTCCTCTAGGGAGAGGATCACCCAACCTCAGCCAGACCTGCAAATGACTATAGCCCCTGCTGACACCCTAACTGCAACTACACGAGGGACCCTGAGCCACACCACCCCCACTAAGTCACTTGCAAATTCTCGACTCACAGAAACTGTGACATAATACATGTTTATGGCTTTAGACCAACAAGTCTGAGGTTATTTGTTATGCAGCAATAGCTATCTGATATACTTAAATACAGTTGAGATGATCATTAATAACTGTGGTTACTATTATTCAATGCTTATTGTACATCATCTATAGTGCTAAACGTTTCATTTAATCTTCACTCATATCCTGTGACACATGTACTATTATTAGCCTCATTTTATAGATTAGGAGCCTGAGTCACAAGGAAGTTCAATACCTTCCCAAGGACATAAAGCCTACACTGTACTTTATGGATTATACAATGCACTTTTTTTTCTTTAACATCTCTGAAATCAGGACGTCTCTTACCATCAATGATGTTTCACAATCACTGGCAACCAGACAGCAGTTTGCTCTAATTGCCATTTCGTGCACACGCGTGGCCTTGGTCACAGCTATTCATATTATCATTGCTTCAATTGTGTTATAAACATTGACTTTAATTGCTGTTTAAAATATCTTCAAAAGAGTACGCTATGACTTGGCATTAAAATTAAAAGTTATTGTGTACACAAAAAGACAAAAATAGAGCAGCAGATCATAAATTTTTTATTTGAGAAACAAATATTTATCACTGGCAGAATAACAGCAATTCCATGTTTTCTTGTAAAACCACCACCAAATCCTTTATGGGACCTAAGGAAGGATGGTGCTCACGAATAGCTGAAGCTATTTCTCTTTATTTCTGAGGTATGTGTGAAAGGCTTGCTCATCAGGAGCCAGGCAGGGCACTGTCATAAAAGGCTAAATTCCTTAAAAAAGAAGAAAGAAATATTAAACAAGTGAGAGATTGCTGGGACTGTTGCATGCGTCATGGATAGCCATCATTAAGGCATTGTCTCCTGCTTTAATGGGTAGCATTGTTTTTCTTTTTAGTGTTACTATAATAATAGTGTAGCTTATGAATGGTGGTGTCTTAGAGATAATAAAATATTTTAAGTGGTAGAGCTGGGATTTGAACCTGAGTTACATGACTCTAGAGTTTATCTTAAACGCTACACAAAGTGCCACCTATGTGACCTGCCAGGGCTTAGGAAATGCCTCGTCAACACTGTCTGGCAACTTAAATAAAAGTTATTCAAAATAATTTCCATCTCGGAAAAGTCTTGGTGACTATTTGCATAACACAGCAAATGTACTTCACATTATTAAACTGCATACTTCAAAGTGATGCAGATGGTAAATCTTACCTGTCTGTTACCACACTTAATAAAAGTAAATAAGAAATAAATAAATTTGACATTTCAAGTATCTAATTTACTTTTGGCCTCTAGACCACGATGTGTTGGCAGAGGGTAAGAGACACAGTATTCCAAATCACAATGTCAAAAAGCTTTCAGTTCTGTGCTTGAATTGTGGTGCCTAATACATTGGCCAAAACTTATCAACCTGTACACTTAAAATGAGTGCGTTTATGGTATGTAAAGGTTACCTCAACAACAAAGTGGATTTTTTAAAGAATAGTGAAAATTTGAGTGAAAAGCCAGGCACAGGAAACCACCGTTCAGTAAGCATTACTGATAATAAAGAAACTCAGAACGTGTTGAAATGATTTTCAATCTCATTTCTAACCTTCCTCATACTCACTGTTCTATGGGGGCTTCATATCACAAGGCCCAAGTGAGAAGGAGGTTCATCCTGTCTCTGCACTTCCCTGAACTTCCACTATATTTTCCCCAAAGATGGATTTGATGTAACTTGTTCATCCTAATCCCATACTGGTTCCTAGGGAACACCACGCCTTTACCCGAACATTCACAACACCTTTGTCTAGTACTCCAACTCATAGACTTAACTTCTAACAGAACACCTATCTGTGAATTAAGTATACAAGATTAATTCTTTATGAAAAAGAAGGAAGGTACCAACAAGTTTCCTTCCCCCTTCAAAAATCAAGCAGGAAATTCTCAAAGGAATTTCCGTGCTGGAACAGACACGGGAGCATGCGACGTGGCCCTGCAGCTCCACCACTTTCACAGCCCCCAGAAATGCAACCAGAAGGAAAGTACTAAGAGAAGTTTGAGAAGTACTAAGAAGGAAAGTACTAAGTGCTGAGTCTGACTCTGAATGTACTGAGGTTCCCCCCACCCCCAGTCTTTCCTGGCTCAGGAGGAAATTCTGTGCCTACATTCTCAAGGGAGTGCCAGTGACCCTCGGACTAACTGATCCCACATCTCCTTGAGCCATTTCTCTCTTTAGAAAGATACCCTGATGCTGGGGAAGAGGGAGAGTTCCATTCAGGGCCTGCCAAGGTGGGCTGGAGAGCAGACTCCTCCTCTACCACACGGATGTTGGGTGTGATGCTGGAACAGACACCGGAGCATGTGACGTGGCCCTGCAGCTCCACCACCTCCACAGCCCCCAGAAATGCAACCAGAAAGACAGGAGGCTGGTTTGCTCCTTGGGTTACCAGAACTAGGCCAGATAGTTTGGTTGTCACAATAGCTGTAGAGAGGTTAGGTAAATGCTTCGTCATGACCAGGTCACACTGACAACAAAGTAAGGGAGAGGATTTTGGGGTCACTCTGTCCCTGCAGACTACTCTACCTTGACCGCACAATTATCCAGAGCTTACTTTCCCTCTATCACAGGCCAGAGGGGGACAACGCCTTGTTAAGTGTACATGACATGAGTTAGTTTTAAGGGAACGAGTAGTTTGAGGGTGGGAACATCAAAGCATGTGAAAATGCGGTAACTCAAATAGACTTTGCCACTGTTTTACTTTTTTACCAAAAGGCCTGAATCTCAAGGGGTCAGCGGCTCAGCACTTCTGTTTCTCCTTCTGTAAGGTGGACTCAATATTTAATTCTGCTCTCGCTCCCTCTCTCTCTTCCCCTTCTTCTGTCCTCCCGTGTATTGATTTATTGTTCTGCTATTTCTTTAACATGACTATATGCAAGTCAGTGTCGCAGGCCCTATGACATGATGGGCACAACCTAGTCCCTGCCCTCACAGAGTTTACAGGCTAGTGAGGAGAACAGATGTTTATTTAAAGAAAGAAATCTATAAATATAGAGAGATATCAAGGCAAAGAACAGAGGATTATCCCTCTGGTGGAGTGACATGTGGGGGCTTTCCTGTGGGGAAAAGCCTGGGTAGAAATAATAATGATGAAGTTACTACGACGTTACCAGATGAGAGAGGGGCAGCTGAGTTTGGAAACCATCAGCAGCTCAAGTGGGATGTGTCCAGAGCACGAAAGGGAGAGAGAGAAAGAGCCTGAGAGAGAGGAAGCAGGGAGAGGGAGAGAAGAGGTCTCTCCAGCTCTCGTCCTTCCCTCCCCTCTTGCCCTCGCCACGAGAGCCTGACTCCAGCAGGTTCATCAACAGTCCACATAGCCAACAGCAACCTTTCTCTCCCTAGCCTTTGCATGGGTTTTTTTTTTTCCTTTGGAGGGGGAGGCACTGGGGAGTGGAAGAGCAGGCGTGCTGGGTTATTGGGCCCAGCTATCTAGCAGGACAGACAGAGGAGGGCACTGGGGAGGGCTGAGACTTCCAAATCACACTGTCAGGGTGAACTTGCATTTGTTGTTAATGACTTTGACGTTATTAGGCTAGACAGAGGGATGTCGCTGTGAATCATTTTCAGTGTTTTTCCATATTCATAATGGACTAAATATAGTAAGAAGAATGGGACTGGCGGGCACAGGCCCCTGGATGGTCATAGTGGATGATTCCCATGATGCAATTAAATGCCAGCCCAGCTCCTTTGTTCCCTAAGGGGCACAGAAACCCATATCCCTACCCTCCAACCCAAAGATAAACCAAGACACAGTTGTTAGATTTTTACCCTCTTTCCCAGTAGCCAAATTCAAATAACATTTCATGAGGCCAGGCACTTGGCTCTGATTTGTAGAGATTTACACTATACAGGTCCAGCCAGGGGCAGCCAAGGCCAACCAGCCTCTTCCTAAGGCAGCCTATGCCTCTGTCCAGTGCCAAAGCCTGAGGGTCTGGGTTTTCATTAAATGAGAAGATTAATGTTTTCACTTATGTAAAGAAGAATATAGTGGGGAAGGGGTTGCAACTAAATAAAAACAAATAAATAAGCCTTTCTCTTATTTATTTTAAGCCTTATTTATTTATTTAAATATATTATTTATTTATTTTAAGCCTTTTTCTTATTTATTTTTCTTAGGTAGAAAAGAGAAGGAAGGACCAGGAGTGGTGGCTTACATCTATAATCCTAGCACTGTGGGAGGCCAAGGCAGGTGGATTGCTCGAGTTCACAAGTTCAAGACCAGCCTGAACAAGACCAAGACCCAGTCTCTACTAAAAATAGAAAAATTAGCTGGGTGCAGTGAGAAGCACCTGTAGTCTCAGGTACTTGGGAAGCTCAGCCATGCGTGCCTGAGTCTAAGAATTTGAGGTTGCTGTGAGCTATGATGTCACAGAACTCAATCCCAGGGTGACAAGGTGACAGAGTGAAACTCTGTCTCAAAAAAAGAAAGAAAAAAGAAAGAAAGAAAGAGGAAGAAGTACATTAAAATGGTCATTGTTCCATTCAAAACCAGGAACTTATCTGGTTCCTAGAGGTTCTGTATTATAAGTTTTAATAGATTAAATTTAATGCTGACACATACATATATGCCTTTTGACATTTACTCCTAAATAAAGAAAAAAGAAAGAACTTATTAAGTTGGTTTTCATTTATGACACTTCTGATTATAAAATAAAATATTCAATATAAAACAACTGAAAAAAAATCAGAAGTAAGATTACATATAATCTTCCACCCCAGGAAGACCACTACAAAAATACTGTTGCTTATTCAATAATTGTTCTTTTTTTTTTTAATAATTTAAAATTTATTGTTGCAGTTTGGCCAGAGCCAGGTTCAAACCCACCACCCTTGGTATATGGGGCTGGCACCCTACTCATTGGGCCACAGGCGCCGCCTCAATAATTGTTCTTATGTATCTATATCAACGTGTAAATACACATTGTATTTGTGTGTGTGCATAAAACCTATCTCTATATATGTTACATCTATATCTTCACCTTTAATTATGTTCTTATTGGCATATGTATGTACATTATACTGTTTTGAGTTAACTAACTTTAAAATTCTTCAGTATAAACAATATACTGAAGATGTGTATATCATTTAATTTTGAATATTCACCCAAGAGTGGCCAAAAGTGTTTCCTTAACATATTAAAAACTCATTATTAAGATCTGCATCAGTAGGTTTGATATCACCCTTGTTGATTTTGGAATTAATTTGGGGAAGAGAAGGTAAGTGTCGCTCCAGATCTGTGTGCTGGCGTGTACTATTGTGAGCCCTGTGTTTCTCAGAGTCCCCTTCTGCCTGGTTCTAGGCCAGAGTTGCCAGGAGAGGAATTTGCATGCGATTTGAGATTTGGGAGCTGGAAGTGAAGCAGCCTTGCTCTCTGCAGATTCGGAGTTTGATACATTGACAAACAGAAAAGGTGCCTAGCAAGCTCTGGCTTGTCCTCATTCTCCTTCACTCCAAGTCCAGCTTTCTATTGTCCTGCTGCCCAACAGCCGGTCTACGCCCAGCCTGTTGGCGCAGCCCCAAAAAAACAGCACACAGAAGCAGCAGCTTTCCAGTCACTCCTCCGTTAGTTTGCCCATGCATGGTCCCCCTTTGCTCAACAAGAACACTGGATTCCTTAGATTCTCTTCCAAGTTCTCACTTGTCTACCCCCCCAGTGCCTTTTTCTCTGATCCTTTAACTTTTCATTCCACACCTCCATTTCTTAAACTCCTCCACTATGTACCTTGTTTCTCCGAAAATAAGACACTGTCTTGTATTTACTTTTTCTCAAGAAGACACATTAGGGCTTATTTTCAGGGGGTGTCTTATTTTCATTAAGTATAAATACAACAATCTACATTTATTCAAATACAGTTAAGTCATCTTCTTCTGCATCCTGACCGGGGAGCAGACCTTGTTGGTGGGGCTGGTGCCAGTGATGCGTGAACTCCTTTCCCCTAGCCGTTCTCACATGTACAATAGGATGCCTGCGACTGTGGTTACCACACGCACACCCACACAAGTGTGAGCAGCTTGGAGAAAAGAGCTGTGGCAAATAAAAGGTATTCCAGTCTTCCTTACTCCTCCACGTGGAAATGCATGGCATGGATTATCACTAGGTCTTATTTTGTGGTAGGGCTTATATTTAACAAATGCATAGAAATTCTTCTAGGGCTTATTTTTTGGGTAGGTCTTATTTGGGGGGGAAACATGACATAAGGTATGGTTTGTGTGATAAATACTTTATCTCATTACATTATGTCACTCTGCTTCTCTGACTGAACCCTGCATGGTGTAGTTATTTGTTCCAAAAATGATGCCAGGTGACCAGAATCTAAAGCATGGGAACCTCTGATCTGACTGTATTAATGAGCTTATTTCTGGTGGTAATTAGGAGACATGGGTAAATAGAAGTCCATGGAAAGCAGTAAGAAAACAATTGATTAAGTCAAGAACCTATAGAAGACAAAACTTTGAGTGACCAAGTAGTTACTGCCATAAGACATTTTAGTGGAAATAAAGAGTGTAAGACTGTGGGTTGGTTGGTTGCTTCTTACTGTACTGTAGAGAATGATGAAAGAAAATAAGATGCTCAGAACTTTAAATTCCCAAATGAAGGTCCAGGACTATGGCCATAAAACAACTCTGGCTGCCCTAAAAGAAACTCATTTCTTCTAGCTTCAGGTTGAGATATCTGAAAAACAATCTAAAATTTAGGTTGGGTCGCTGAATTATAATGCTACTTGACTTTACAAATTTGCAGAATACCTTATGTTAAAGTTAGGGCATTAATTGGTATGAAGAAAGACACTAACATTTGGAATAGGAGTATATGAATAGATTCAAATGAAGCTGAAGATATTGAATCCCTATCTTCTGCCAAGACTCACTTATTACTAGATGGATGCCTGTCTCCACTATCTGAGACCAGTCTCCCCTTTGCTGTAGAACTTGTAATGGTGTCTCCTTGCATCAAAATTCCAATCCTCCTCCAAACCTACCTCTATAGCATCTCATTACTCTTAGAGCTATATCCAGTTTCAAGTCCAAATAGGCTCCAAGGAGCCAGTTAAGAACTAAGACCCCCTGCAGTATCACACATAGAGAATGAGTTGCAAGATTCTGACAATTACATGATCAGATATTTGGAGAAAAATGTATAAGAAACACTTCTAAGGATTTGCTTGGATAATGACATAAGGGATATATTATTAGAACAGAACAAATTTGTTAATAGGAATGTAATAAGCAAGGGTTCTGGAGTCAATGTGTCAGTTTGAATGGCTCAGAAAAACTCTAACAGATTGTATAGAAATCAATATCCAATTTTAAGATATCTATACAAGAGGTACTTCAAATGTAAGTAAAAATACATTAAAATATCTTATTATAGTTTTATAGTGAAATTACTTGAGACATTTATGGCTCAATTTATATTTTTTTCAAAAATTCTGTATTCCATTCTTTATGCTGAGTATAATGTTCTATAAATGTCCATCAGGACAAGGTGATTAACAGTATTTTATATATACATATATATATATTTTTTTTTTTTTTTGAGACAGAGTTTCATTATGTTACTCTTGGTAGAGCACCATGGTGTCACAGCTCACAGCAACCTCAAACTCTTGGGTTCAAGTGATTATCTTGCTTCAGCCTCCCAAGTAGCTGGGACTATGGGCACCCACTACAACGCCTGGCTATTTTTATTGTTGTTGTCATTGCAGTTGTCATTGTTGGTTAGCTGGCCTGGGCTGGGTTTGAACCCGACTTCGGCGTATGTGGCTGGGGCCATAATCACTATGCTATGGGTGTTGAGCCATGTTATTCATATCCTAATATCCTCATAGCCGTACAGGTTTTTCATCCAGTTTTTCTATCCATTACTGCAAGTAAACTGTTAAGACTCCCAAAATATAATTTACATTTAAAAATGATAATGGTAAATTATAGTTATTAAAATAATAATATGAAATGTTGTACCAATCAAATTTAACTTATATAAAATAGCAAATTCCTTGAAAAACCACAACATATCAAAATAGACACAAAAAGATAGAGAAAATGCAAGTAGTCGTAGCTATTTAAAAAATTAAATTGATAATTTAAAACAAACTTAACCCCCCCAAAATCCCATGCTCAGAAGTTTTAAATGGTGAATTCTATCAAATGTTCAAAAGAAAAAATAATAGCAATCTTAAACTTTCAGAAATAGAGGAGGGAAAAATCTCAATTTTTTATAGCACTCACATAAACAACATTAATATCAAAATCCAAAAAGACATTACAAGAAAAGAAAATTACAAAAACTCATTACATGAATATAAAATATCCTTAATAAAATTACAGCAGGTCTCATTAAGATCAAGTGGGGTTTATCCTAAAAAAATGTAATGCCAATTTAATAATTGAAACAAAGTAATTCATGATAATAACATAATAAAATAGGAAAATATATGATCTTGATAAAGATGGGACTTTCTTTTTACAATGTAACATTTATAATACAAATTATTAGGAAAACTAGAAATAGAAAAAAGCTTTTTCATCTTGATAAAGGGTATATATTACAAACCTATGTGATCATTATTTTTAATGGTGATTATGATAACTTATTGAATTCTTTTTACTGAAGATTAGGAGCTGGTAGAGACATCTGCTCTCATCACTACAGTGTTATCCAGGACAGTAAGGCAAGGAGGGTGGTGTAACATTTGGAAAGGAAAACATTCATAGATATTGGAAAGCAAAATATTCATAGATATTTATATTAAAAACTTAAATAAACAAAAAGAGATACTATTTCCAGTTTTTGAAAGACTCAACATTGCTAAGATCTCAGTTCTCCTAAAATTGATCTATAAATTTAACATAATCTCAATCATAACACCTAGAGACTTTTGGAACAAAAATTGGTAAATTCATTCTAAAATACTCATGAAAATGGAGCCCAAATTAACCTACACAATTTAAAAGAGAGAGGCGAAAATTAAAACAATCTCAGAGAAAGAGAGAGAGAAAGGGGCCAAAGTAGAATTCTCAACCTTGATTTCAAGAACTGCTATAATGTTATAGTAGTCAACATTAGTGTGGTGTTGGCATAATGATAGATCAGAATAGGGTATGCAGAAATAGACCCTCACACAAAGAGTAAATTGATTTTCAACAAGGCTACCAAGTTAATTGAATGAGGAAAGAAAAATATCTAATGAATTATGCTGAAACAATTAGCTAGCATAGAAGAAAAGTGAACCTTGACCCCTGCAATTTTAGTTACATCTATAAGGACTATAAATATTATAAATGGTAGAGCCAACTATGGTTCCATGATTGTATTTACTTTCTTATGAGTTTTACTTTGTTTTATTTCTGATGTTTTTTATTGCCTTTCTTTTTCAGTTGTGTGACTTTTTTTTTTTTTTACAAGTTTTCCATCATATCCAGATGTCCTTTTTCATTGAAACAACCTTGGGGGGGCTGAGCCAAGATGGCGGACTGCAGCCAGCTTTTTACAGAAACTCCCATCCAGAAGGAGGCTGAAAGGACAGAAGTTTAGCTAATTAGCTGATGGTTTGGAGCAGAGCCAAGAGAGAAGGTTGAGGAGCAAGCTTCAACCTTCCTGAGGCGAGCTGTGACCGCAAAAAGACAACCAAAAGCTGTTGCTGTTCCACTGCACCCCGGCTGCCCCAGCACCCGAGAACTGGGAGAAGACAACAGACATGCTCAGCCTGTCTCTCTGGGCAACCAGAAGAAGCCACCAACTGAACGGTTCTGATAAGGCCTCCAAACAAGGTAAACTCAGCATGGGGCGGAACCAGCGGAAAAACTCTGGCAACTCAAATAGCCAGAATAGATCAACTCCTCCAAG
>CAUYQV010044333.1:0-25301 GCA_963574575.1 Galagoides demidoff | reverse complement strand
TGACAGAACAATATTGTAGAAGCTGAACTGTATTAGGAAGAAGACCTGGGGTTATAATCTTGAGTTAAAGACTCAAGAGTCTTTTTCCTTTTTCCCAAAGGAAAAATTAGCCCCATTTTATGTTACGGAGTAGGAGGCTCTGAATCTTATAATTTGAAAACAACTAGAAAATAATTTTTTTATGGTTCTACCTTTCCATGACTATTTTCTATTAATAGGAACATGAATAGAGAACATACCTAAATAGCATATTCATAGAAGGTGTGTCTAAAGATATTAATTCATGAAATCCATGAATTAGGACCAAATCATAGTTCCTATCACATGTTGTGGTCCCATGTCTTCATGCCCCTTGTAATTGTACTCTCTTGTGTTTACTTTGGGAAGGAAAAACCGTCATAGAGTTGTCTGTACAAGTAAGAGGAATCTTGGCTGTCTGCACAGTCTGCTTGCTATACGTGTGAAGATAATCATGTCTATTTGTTCTTTAATGTCAGTGTTATGTAGCCACAGACATTTGCTATTCTAGGCACTAAAACAGAATTTAAAGTATGATTAAAAAAATAGAAATGCTATTTTGTTGCCAGAATAAACTTTACTAGTATGCTGAATCAATTATATTTCTGGAAATCATCTGATATTATGTGTTGCCCAAGATATACTAGCATATTATTTTTCTGGATTTCTACTTTTTAAAAATATGAACGTTTCTGATTTCAATAGTCCTTTAGTGCAAAGATGAGTGGAGTAATTACTTTTTACTGAGCTCACTCCAAAAAATGGGAGTATTCCACTTATTATGATCAACAGATCAGATGAGTGGGCCGGGAGAGGAAACAGGAGAGGAAAAGCCTGCTCTTGGAGTCACCAGTTCTCACTGAATTTTTATTTAAAAAATTAAAGACAACAAGTTGATATAATTGACTAGAATAATAATAAAGTAAACATTTTCTAAATACACAGTTTCTCTAATCTGTCATTTCCTTTCTCTCCTCACTGTGTTGCACTGGTCTAGATCTGTATCCTCTCTCCCTAGATTGTTGGTCTTTTTCTCAAGGCAGCCTGATGATTCTAACTGAAACATAAATCAAGCAATGTAATCCCCCTGCTAAGAAGTTTTCAATGGTTCTCTGATGTCCAAATCCATGACTTGACTCTTACTTACTGGTGGTTTCACCTCTTGCTACTCCTTGCATGATTTAGTTGCACAATTTCTCTTTTTTTCAGTAGATTCCACACTTGCCACGTTTAGACATATTTTGTTCCTTCATAGATTTCCTCCACCTGAGTGGTCTGCCTGTGTAATCTTCACCTGGCCAATTTTCATTTATCCTTCTTCAATTAGCTTTCCTGGAACTGAGTTAAGTTTGTTATTCCGTTTCTGTTCCCTTCACGCCCCCTCCCTAGTATCTGAGCCCAACGTATTGAGTAAGAGTTGCTGGAACTCAATTCCTGGTCTTCTGATACCACATTTCTTTTTCTTTCCACAACACTCCACTGCTTTTCTAAGCAAAAAGCAACAAATTAAATTCGGGTCTCTACTTTTATACAGAACTTGCGATGTGACATTAAGTATGTCACATGAGCTCTTTGGTTTCAGTTTCCTTCTTTGTAAAATCTGGGCACTGAACTAGACTCCAGAGAGTACTGCCATTTGTTTTATGGTCTACTGAAGCTTATAAAAGAAGCTGTTTGTTTTCACATGGTGGCACATTATTTCGCCTTTACACTTCTACTTGGTCTTCTCCATAATATTAACTTTTTTATGGAACTAGGCTTTTGCTTTTTGTCAATCCGTTTCTCTGCTGTGATTGCTGAGGCACTGAGGGAATCCACTCAATAGTTCTACGCTTGCTTTTCTTGAGTTTGCACCAAATGAGATGCAAAATAAGGTAGCAGATGAAGAATGAAAACATCATTATTGTTGAAACAAGCTAAATTAGAAGACGTAGTTTAGTGTGATTGTGAACACAAGCGTTAAGCCCATTAAAAAAAGACAAAACAAAACAAAACAAACACCAAATCTTTCCAGATATGATGCTCTATTGATAAGTTTCCTTCAATCTACAGACATGACTATTGGAAATCAATGCCAACTAGATAATTTACCTTCCTTCATGATTTTTCAGTTATAGACTGGCCTGTTATAGTATTACAAACCACTTCTAACTCAGTGACTCAAAACAATGATCATTTGTTTAGCTCAGCAAGTGTTAGAGATCTATAGGAGAACCTTTTATTCTCCCCTGAATTTCCTTACACGTCTGAAACATGATTGCCTATTGATTAAAATAGGATAGTCTTACCTAGGATTGCTAGGTTGACTACTGGGACAACTTACATTGTTTGTCTTTGCTACATGAGCATAATGCCTTTTAGGCAGATTAGCTTCAGCATAACTTCATGATGTGATACAGAAACAAGAGTAAACAAGCTTGGCCAAACACAGTGGCTCACACCGGTAATCCTAGCACTTTGGGAGGCTGAGGCAGGAGGATCACTTGAGGCCAGTAGTTTAAGATTGGCTGAGCAACATAGCAAGACCTTCATCTCTAAAAAAATAAAATTAGCCAGGAGTGGTGGCCTGTGCCTGTAGTTCCAGTCTGTGGGATACTGAGGCAGACAGCGTGAGCCTATGATATGGAGGTTGCAGGGGGCAAGAGAGTGAGACTCTGCTTCAAAATGAAATTTTAAAAAAGAATAAATAAGCAAAAATTCTTTAGGCAATGATGGAACATTTACTACTGTTTCATTACCCAAAGAAAAACAGAAAATCAGGGCCAAACCCAGCTTATGTGTGGAAGGATATATTTGGGAAGAAATAAGGGATAGAAAAATAGATCAGAAGTATTTAGAGAATAATTTTCTTTGTGAGAATGAAAAGATTTAGGATAGGACATTTTTCTTATGATGTATATAGAATAGCCTCAAATAAAGCAAATGTTTGGAGTATAGTTGTAAGCAAGGAGAAAATCATGATTTTAGTAAGTTTATGGACCAGGGGGGCTCTTATAGAATATAGTCTGGTTTCAATAGCATAGCTAATTCACTAATATCAGCATGTATTTCCAAAAAACACTAGGTAAGAGACTGGAATCAGCTTAGTTAAACTCAACACATGTATTAGAAAAAAACTTCACCGTTATGTGTTTTATATCGTGAAATCAGTGATTATATATTACACTTTACATGTAAGGTCTTTTCAGATAATAATCATAACATGTGGACAAAATACTTTTGAATACTTAAAAGCACTAGAGGGGGACCAAAAAGAAGCACCTACTCACCAATAAAAAGGTCAAAACTGGCTCGGTGCCTGTGGCTCAAGTGGCTAAGGCACCAGTCACATACACCTAAGGTGGCGGGTTCGAATCCAGCCTGGGCCCGCCAAACAACAATGATGGCTGCAACCAAAAATAGCCAGGCTTTGTGGCAGGCACCTGTGGTCCCAGCTACTTGGGAGGCAGAGGCAGGACACTCCCTTGAGTCCAGGAGTTGGTGGTTGCTGTGAGCTGTGATGCCACAGCACTCTACCCAGGGGGACAGCTTGAGGCTCTTTCTCAAAAAAAAATAAAATAAAATAAAAAGCAAAACTACCAAGTGGTACACACAACATAGGCTATTAGGGGTCCTCAAACTTTTTAAACAGCGGGCCAGTTTACTGTTCTTCAGACCGTTGGAGGGCTGGACTGCAGGCTCCAGGACGAGTTGGCTGCTAAGCAAGACAGGCAGTGGCAGCAAAAACACAGATGAAGATGAAGGCCCAGTAAATGTCCTAGGCAGGCTGCATGTGGCCTGCGGGCCATAGCTTGAGGATGCCTGGCTAAGTGAACAAAGTCCTTTACAAAAGAACACATTATGTAATATATCCTTTGTATAGAGATTGAGAATGGGAAAAACTAATCCACGGTAGAAAATGATTAGAAGAGTGGCTACCCCGAGGGGACTGTGAGATTAGATTCACTGCTGCAAAGAGGCAAAAGAGGACTTTCTAGGGTGGTGATGATAACCATTCACAGGAGTTGGAGGTCTGTAAGTATTATGCTTGTCAAAATACAGAAAATAATACTTTCATAATGAGTGTATTTCATTTATATAAATCTTACCTAAGTCACAAGACAATATTTAATTCTGGCTTAAAATACTGAAATATAAAAGGTGAAGTGAACTGATGCCTGTAACATCAACCTTTTTTTTCCTATTTAAATGGTAATGAATTTAGAGGGTAAAAGTTGAATTCCGTTACATGCTTATATTGCATTAGTGGGAAGAGGAGCTGAGCTGTTAGTGTAGTCCTCACCTGAGTAGTGTACACTGAACCCCATGGACAATTTTCATCCCTGCCCTGCCTTGTGAGTCTCCATCCTGCCACTTTATGTGTCCCTGCATTGCCATACTTTAGCTTCCACTTATATGTGAGGTTATGGAGCATTTATTTTTTTGTTCTTCAGTTATTTCATTTGGGATAACGGCATCTCATTTCATCCAAGTTGTTACTCAAGACCTTATTTCATTCTTTCTTTTTTTTTCAGTTTATTTATTTATTTTTATTTTTTATATTAAATCATACCTGGGTACATTAATGTAGTCATGGGGTACGGTGTGCTGCTTTTATATACAATTTGAAATATTTCACCAAACTGGTTAACATAGCCTTCAAGATATTTTCTTAGTATTTCATTCTTTCTTATCACTGAATAATACTCCAGGGTGTGTGTGTGTGATATCTAATATATATATTTTTTACCCATTCATTGGTTGATAGGCACTTAGATTATTTCAAATCTTTGTGATTGTGAATTGTGCTTGATAAACATACAAGTGTAGTTATCTTTTTCATTTAATGTTTCCTTTTCTCTTGGTTGATACCTAGTAGTGGGACTGTTGGAGCAAATAATAGATCTACTTTTAGTTCTTTGAGAAATCTCCATACCAATCTCAGTAGTGGTTGTACTGATTCACATTTCTACCAATAGGGTATAAGTGTTTCTTTCACCACATCTGTGCCACTAGTGCAGTTTTTTTTTTTTAACTTTTTAACAATAGCCATTTTAATTGGAGCATCTCATTTTGTTTTGGCTTGCATTTCTCTGATGATTAGTGATACTGAGCATTTTTCACATGTTTCTTGGCCATTTCTGTATCTTCTTTTGAAATATGCCTGGTCTCATCATTTGCTCACATTTGAATAAGAATGTCTTTTTCTTGCTGACCTGTTTGAATTCCTTTTAAACTCTGGATAGGAGACCTTTGTCAGACACATGGTTTGTAAATATTTTCTCCTGTTTAGTAGGTTGTCTGTTTGCTCTGTTGATTGGTACTTTTGCTATGCAGAAGCTTTTTAGTTTAAGTACCCTTTTTCTATTTTTTGGTTTTGTAGCATTTGCTTTTGGTGTAGTCCTAAATTCTTTGCCTAGGCCAATCTACAGAAAGTTTTCTTTTTTTCACAATTTCTTTTTTGGTTTCAAATCTTACATCTTTTATCCATTTTGAGTCATTTTTTTAATATGGGAGAGAAAGGGATCCAGCTTCATTCTTCTGCATATTCCTATTCCATTTTCCCAACACCGTTTCTTAAACCGTGTGTCATTTCCCAGGTGTATCTTTCTGTCTGCTTTGTTGAAGATCAGTTATTTTAAGATATAAGGTTTTATATCTGGATTTTCTATTCTGGCCTATTGATTTATATTATCCCAACATCATGCTTTTTTTTAATTATTATAGCCTGTGGTATAATGTCAATTCATGTAATGTGATGCCTCCAAATTTTGTACTTTTTATTTAGGATTACTCTGGCTATTCAGGCTCTTTTTTTGGTTCTGTATGAAGTTTAGCATTATGTTTTGTAGGTCTTTAAAAAATTACTTTGGTGTTTTGATAGGAATCACACTGAATATTTAAATCACTTTTCACAGTAAGGCCTTTTTAACCGTATTGATTCTTCTGATTCATGAACATGGGATGTTTAATCATTTATTTGTGTCATGTACAATTTCTTTCATCGGTGATTTGTAGTGCCCCTTGTTGAGATCTTTTGGCTAAATTTATTCCTACATATTTTATTCTATTTTTTGCAGCTATTTTAAATAAGATTGAGTTCTTGATTTGGTTCTCAGCTTAGTCATTGTTGGTGTAAAGAAATGCTATTGGTTTTTGTATATTGATATTCAACCTTAGACTTTCCTAATTTGTTGATCAAACCTAGCAGTCTTGTAGAGGATTCCTTCAGATTTTCTATGTATAAAATTAAATCATGAGCATAGAGAGATAATTTGACTTTCTCTTTTCCAGCTTAAATGCTCTCCTTTTTTTCTCTTATCTAATTTCTCTAGATAGGATTTTCAGTACTATGTTAAATAAAAGTGGTGAAAGTGGACATTTTTGGCTTGTTCTACTTCTTAGGGGAAATGCTTTCTTTTGTGTATTCTCTTCTTTTGATGCATTTTCCATTATCCACCCTGTCTACTGGATGGTGTACAGCATGTTGTGCTGGTTAGAACTTAACAGTTATCTGGCATTTTTATTCCCATGTATGTCATTACTCCTCTCCCAAATTTCGCTTCTGTCACATACTTACTTGCCACCTACTCCTCCTTTAGATACCAGGGTACTAAAGGCCCAAATATGTATAAATAGCTAGGATATTTTGGGATGAAATATATTTGTCCTCTGCTATGTACTAGAGCAGAGCTGTTTGTGTAACTGGGTCTTAAAATGTTGCTGAAACAGATTACAGTTTTGTTGGTTGACAACCCATATCTTTAGGACTTAGGCATAACTCCATGTGTTTTGAATCCACAGAAAAATATAAAAAGAAGACATTTGGTTGCATACAAAATCCCTTCTCTCTCTGAATTTTAGGTGCTTAGTATTCATAGAAGATTATTGTAAGTGACTTGCTTTCTTCTGGCTGAGTTATTTTGGAAGACAGTCTTCAATCACTTGTGCAAATAGCATTCAGGTGCTACCAATTAGTCACATGTACCCTGACATGGCCAAGCATACCTACGTACTATAACTCAGATCCATGCCACATTAGGATTTCATCATCTTTAAAGAAAAGTTAGTACAGTATGCTTACTGGTTAATCTCCCTAGACTTTAAAGTCAGATAGCTTTGGTCAGAACCTAAAGTCTGCCCCTGTTTCTAATTTGGTGATCTTGGGTATGTTCTTAAATTTTATAAGCTTTGCTTTTCTCTATACTCTGCATTGTTTACTATAGTAGCCACCGGAGAGATGTAACTATAAAATACTTGAAATGTGGCTGGTCCAAATTGAGATGTGCTGTAAATGTACAGCACATACTTTGGGGAAACTTAGAATCTTTTTTAAAAGGAAAATGTTAATATTGTTAAATATTCGATATACATTAAAATGATAACATTTTGAAGTTTTGATCTCTTACATTTTTCTAATATATTTACTTCCTTGTTGGAAAAAAGAAAGCTAAAAATGCAGCTTAAATTAGTGACTTACTTATGGATGTATTTTTCTTTTTTTTTGAGACAGAGCCTCAAGCTATTCCCCTAGGTAGAGTGCTATGGCATCACAGCTCATAGAAACCTCCAACTCCTGGGCTCAAGC
This sequence comes from Galagoides demidoff, assembly GCA_963574575.1. Lineage (NCBI taxonomy): Eukaryota > Metazoa > Chordata > Mammalia > Primates > Galagidae > Galagoides > Galagoides demidoff. The sequence continues at coordinate 17,716 of CAUYQV010044333.1, read as the reverse complement.
GAGTCTCCTGCCTCCACCTCCCAAGTAGCTGGGACCACAGGCACCTGCCACAATGCCTAGCTATTTTTGGTTGCAGCCATCATTGTTGTTTGGCGGGCCCGGGCTGGATTCGAACCCGCCACCTTAGGTGTATGTGGCTGGCGCCTTGGCCAATTGAGCCACAGGCACTGAGCCACTTATGGATGTATTATAAATGTCTAGGAGATAAACTCTGCTATTATTCTAAAAATAAATTAATATTTCTTCTAAGAAACACAAATATGCTAAATGCAACAATATAATCAACTTTATGAGAGAACAAGAATCTCAATTCACTCTTAAAAATTTCTACCCTGGTCATTGATAGCTAAGGAGTAATTCACTAAAGCTACAACTGCTATTAGGATAGGCTGAAGACTCAAGGCTGAAGGCTGCCTGTGGAGGCAGCACAATGGTTATTATTTTTATTCAAAATCAACTTATAAAATTTCCTAAACTAATGGTACATATCTTTGCCAATAATTTTCCCTTATCCTGTGGGGCCTGGAGTAGATATAGACCACCTGGATCATGCTCACTAAAGTTCCATGATCTTTAAGTGTAATGGCAGGATAGTCAGTCTCTCTCGCCCTCCCTCTCTTTCTCCTGCAATAGTGTATAATAGTACATAATAAAATGTGTGGGTATTATATGTCCACAGTAATAGATACTGCACCATGTATTTCTTGGGTGTGTCCTATTCTATCAAAACTAAAGAATCACGAGTCAGAGCTTATATGAATTTTCAGGAAGAAAATGTAATCTAATGTAATCTAAATGTAGATTAAAAAATATATATATACCCTTCTCTTCTCCTCTATGGTCTTAGCCTTGGTTTTGACACTTAATGGTCTGCAGGAACCTGAATTCTCAGAGTTCAAGATTTGCATTTTTAACTCTATAAAATCTCAGGTTGTTTTTACTCAGGTTTTTATGATTTTTTGTTTTTGCCTTCTTTAAAGGTCTGTTTTAGGCAACATATATTAATAAAATACAATGCATTGGCGCTTGAAACCTAATATATGACTTGACCAAATGATGATAATTTTACTTTCAAAAACTAAGCCAATTTGGCCTTTGCGAAACCCCTTGATCCACATCATGTGTGCGCACTTTGGTTATATTTTAGGGCTGGCAGGTCTTGGAACCTGTTGTGTAGTTTTACTGAAGATGACATTCTAGCATAAATGTGATTTATGAGATTTCACACTAGTTGGATGGGGTGGATGGATAACAATGGCAAAAATTAAAAACATTTTGGAATATAAATATTTAGGATTTTTAAAACCCATAATAAAATATTTCTGGTAAATGCACTTTCATGGTAATTGTTTTTATCAAAAAATAGCCTATAATTGTCTATTATCCTATATTAGGAGAAATTTTGAGAATATTTGAATGCAGAGTTTTCTTGCTCAGCTAATTTTGTCATCCCAAAAGAACACTAAATAATGAACATCATGTCAGTATCTTCATTCTTGCTCTCAACTTGCTTATGTACATCATTTTGCCATTTTGTGCAACTGATTATGAAAACATCGTACGTTTTTGCTATATGTTGCCAAGTATCTATCTGCTCTCCAGGCTTCAGATTAAGTTCCCCCAAAACCTCTGGCAAAACTTGTTCTGAGCCGAGTCAGTTAATTTTGTAAAATTTGTCATTCATAGGATAGAACTGTGGTGCCAACCCCTGGCTGCAGAATGGTACCAGTCCCTGGCCTGTTAGGAAATGGGTGGTACAGCAGGTGAGTGGCAGGATGGTGGGTGAAGCTTCATCTGTGTTGAAATCCACTCTCCATCGCCCACAGCCCTGCCTGATCTCCTATCGGATTGGTCGGGGCGTCAGACTCTCAGAGGAGTGGGAATTGTACTGTAAACTTCATGCCAGGGAACAAGGTTGCCACGTCCTTTTGAGAAGGGACTGCTTAATGATCTGAAGTGGAGCTGAGGCTCAAATACAGATTATCATTAGCAAAGAGATTTGACTACACAGAGACCATATTCAATCCATTCCTTGCAGACTCATATCTAAAACTATCCTGCCCACAACCCTGGTCTGTGGAAAAATTGTTTTCCATGAAACTGGTTCCCAATGCTAAAAAAGTTGGGGACTGCTGCTAGAACTTTGAATAGTAAGGAAATTTGATGGAGCATTTCTTTTCTCAATGTAATATCTATGTAGACTTTCCTCACTGTATTTCTCCCTTACATCTCCAAGACATTTTCTGTGCTGCTTAGTCACTTTTGACCCCTTCCAAAGTGTCATATTCTCTCTCCCCCCACCCACCTCCTCTGTCTTTCACTCTCTTTGAGGTCTCTCATTTTTCTTATTTCTTGAATAAATCCCTTTTCCTCCCACACATAGATTAACAATTACAGCCACGTTGCCTACAGATAAGAGATAACAACGGATTTGTTAGTTAGGAAATGTCTAACTCCCCCTTCCAAGTTATAAGTGATTAAGTGATGCTTTCTGTGGCTTCTGCCTTATACTAGTTTATGTGCATCAAAGTTTAGTTAACCCTGATGGAACGTGAGAGTTCTACTTGGTGGGAAATAACTGAGTTCTTTTAGCAAGAGGATAATTCAGTATATACATTCCTAGTAAATCAGTCACGTACATTGTGCTGGGGAATCGGGAAAGGAGAACCCAACACATATGTTCCTGCTAACAGCAGTGATTCACCCCTCGCTGAAGATTTCCTTCCTTGGAATTCTGGCATTCCATCTATATGAACGGCTGGTCTACCTCACATTTCTGGTGGGATACATTCATCTTAACATATCCAATAAAATATAAGGAAAGATGCTGTGTTACTAGCTTCCAAAATGTACAGTATATAAAACAGATGCCTGAGGTGCATCTATACATCCATTGTGAATACCAGGCTGTCACCACACCTCTGGCTCATCTCCCGCAAGCCCTGCTTCACCTGTCATGGTTAATATGCTTCAGTTTAAAAAGAAATAAAGCAGAGCAAACCGTGCTTCTGAATACTTTTTTCTGCTTAAAAGCCTCAAGTGTGCTCCTGTTATTATTTTAAATAATTAACTTACAGTTCTGGGCAGGTTCTGGCTTAAAGATAAATTTTAGTGTTTCATTTTCTAGTGTCTGTGGTATGTAGATGATTTTTTTTTTAGAAGTCTACCTTCTAGATAAACCTTTGAACAATTTATTGAAAAGGACTTAACTCCTGCTGAAGAGAGCTGTCATTTCCCTCTCATCTCTTGGGGAGCAAGATTTGGGAGGTCTCCTGTCAAATTAATTCTAGAGGGCTGCATTTGTTGTTCATTTGGTCTGTGTTTGCTGACTTAGGGGCATGTGCTCTGCCAGTGTCTGCCTCCCTTAAGCACAGAAAATCTGCAATTCTAAGCAAGTTTTAAAATTCAGAATATTCTTTTTTGCTTAATAAGATTATTACCATGAAGGCAGCTGACCACACACATCTTCAAAGAGAAAGACAGGAAGATGCAGACTCTGAAACTGCAGTTTTGGTAATGTGGGATCTTTTTTTTTACTTAAGTTTTATTCGATCATAAATTTATACATTTATGGGATTCAATATGATGATTTAATACACAATGTGGAATGCTTAAGTCAAACTAATTAACATAAAACAGCACCTCAAGTTCAACCTTGAATTTTGAAAATAACTTTTAGCAATTCTTTAGTGCTGTTCCAAATTGTGAATTACAATTATAAAAGTTTCCATAGAGACTGAAGAATATTTATAAATATATGAATATTTTATAAATATTTATAATTTGATAAATTGTCATTATTTATTGACTTCACAGGTCAGTGCACTTATGAGACCAATGGTGCCCTCACATTGGAATGTGCCAACAGTATTACACAAACAGAAACTCCTGGGTCAATAATGCTTCATAAACATAAAAATCCTTAGCAAAATGTTGTGACTTAGATAAAACAATATATAAAATGGATAAAACAAAATAACCAAGTGGAGTTATTCCCCAAATTCAACATAATCAATACAACAAACTTCATTAACAGAATTAAAGAGAAAAACCATTTGTAATCACATTAATGAAACAGTAACTCTTTATAATAGAAAATTTGTCCCAGCAAACTTAATAGAAAAGAACTTTTTTATTCCAATAAAGGGTATATATAAAGAAACTTTTAATAATATCTCAATTAATTGAGAAATATTAAATATTTCCCATAGATTATAAATAATGCGAAGGTTTTTGTTCTCTTTACAATTAGGCAAGAATTAGAAATAAAGAATTAAAAGAAGTAAAACTCATTAGTTATCAATGCCTTGATTTATACATAGAAAATCTAAAGAATTTAAAACTATTACAAATAGTAGGTAAACTTAAGATCACAGAATACAAGATCAAAATAAGGATTAATTGTTTTGCTATATCTAGCAGCAATGAACAATTAGACAATTCTTTTAAAATATCCTTTAATAGTAGCATGAAGAGATATCTGATGGGTAGGGATGATGCTAATAGAAGATAAAACCTTGATGCTGACACCTACAAAACATTGCAAAGATAAATTATAGACCTAAGTAAAAGCAGAGGTAGGCCATATCTATGGATTGGATAACTCTATTATGTCAGTTCTTTCTAAATTGATACATAAATTCAACCACAATTTCAATCAAAATTTCAGCAGTCTTCTTTGAAGAAATAGGTAAGATGATTTTAAAATTATATGCAGGGAAAATGTTCTAAAATACCCATAATCATAAAAAGAAATTGTGTGATCTTTTTTATATTTATCTTATCACGGGTGTATTAAAAGTTATACTACCTGAATTTGAGGTTTACTAAAACACAACCACAGAGGTAGCGTGATGTTGGCATCCAGACAAGTAAATCAATCAATATAACAAATAAAAAGTTATGAAAAATTCAGAAATGAATCAACATATATGGTGTCATTTTATAATAAAGGATGCCAAGAAAATTCAAGGAGGAAAAGGTGTCATGTTTAGCAAATGCTGTTGAAAAACTGGATATTCAAGAAGAGAAAAATTACTAGTGTAGTCTAGACCCCAAAACAAATTTCAGATGATTTGGTGACCTATATGTAAAACCCAGAATCACAAAACTAGCAGAAACATAAAAAGTGTCTTCTTACGTTTAGTCTAAAAGAATACTTTTGGATAGGACACAAAAAGTACTAATCTTAGAAGAAAAGATGAGACAGTGGAATTTATTAAAATCCAAACTTTTCTGATATGAAAAGATGCCATTAAGGAAATGAATAAACAAGTGACAGACTAAAGGAAATATTTAAAACAAAGAACTTACATCCAAAAGACATAAAAAACTTCCACAATTAACAATAAATAGTTGAACAGTATCCAAAATGGTCAAAAGACTGGAATGAATGCTTCACAAAGTGAAGTGCATTAAGAGACAGTCAGCATTATTAGCCATCAAGGAAATATAGATTAAAATAACAATATAATACACTTCAGACCTAGTAAAATGACAAACAAAAGTGACTGACAACACCAAGGTTGGTGTGGATTTCAGTAACTTTCATATATTTTTGGCAAGAAAGTAAGCTCATGAATCACATTGGAGAAATGCCTGCATTCTTGTAGAATTGAGTATATATCTGCTATACAACCCAGCAATTCAACTTTCGATATTTACCAAAAAGGGATGAACTATATCCACACAAAAACTTTTACAAGGAAGTTTATAGCCTTATTCAATTTAAAACAACCCAATTTAAAACAACCCAAATGTCCATCAACAATGAAGTGATCAACAAATTGTGTATAGCCACACAACGTAATATACTTAGAACTGTTCAAAAGGAAAAAAAAAGGAATGAACTGCTGAACACTCAAAAAAACGGGAACATCTCAGAATATTATGTAAACAAAGGATGCTGGAAACAAAAGAGTACAGAATGAATTCATTTCTCTAAATCCAAATACAGGCAAGAAAAGAAAAAAAAACACATCTATGATGCCAAGAAAATCCAATGAAGAAAAGAAAACAAGTTTAACAAATGCTGATAAACAACTGGATAATCTCGTAGGGGAAATATGACTATTGCGAACTTTGTTTCCAAATTAATTGTGATAGTGACATACGAGTACTTTCTTGGGACTTGGTCATTAACGTTCAATATTTTCATGGGTTTGTTGCTTATACTGTGCATGCGTTTGTCACAGCATATTGACTGGAGCAATCAATAAAGAGCATTTTAATGACAATTAATTGTATCTCAATTAAAAATAACACTGTACAGGCTCGGTGCCCATAGTTCAGTGGTTAGGGTGCTGGCCACATACCCCCAGGGCTGGTGGGTTTGCACATGGCCTGGGCCAGCTAAACAACAATGAAAATTGCAACAAAAAAAATAGCTGGATGTGGTGGTGGCCACCTGTACTCCCACTTGGGAGGCTGAGGCAAGTGTATCACTTAAACCCAAGAGTTTGAGGTTGCTGTGAGCTGTGATGCCATGGCATTCTACCAAGGGCCACATAGTGAGACTCTGTCTCAAAAAAATACATAAAATAACACTGTACTGTGTAGAACAAGTGACATAACTTGGAAAACTAAACTATTGAATATTGTAAATAGGATAGCCACAAAATATAGTTTTTTGTGTTGAACTTGTGTCTATATTGTAAAAGGATATCCTAACTTCTTTTCTTCTTATTTTTATAAAAACATTTATTTTCTCTACTTTCTTATTTCTATTTATAATATACATGCACAGGAATTCAAGACACACATAAAAGTTGAAAATCAATACCACAACTCAAAAAACAATGACATACACACAAACGGAAATCCCCTATCATTTGCCATTTGGTGAATATCTCTTCCAGCTACCACTCTGAGTGTGAGATGATTTAATGGAGAAAATCAGATAAAAATATATTGCTTCATTAAGAACCACACAATAAAATCAATAACAAACTAAAGAAATGAGAATGTACATTCAGAGGTAACTTTTAGATGATTCATAAAAGTATTGTTTGGTTGGTGGTTTGGCAAGCGTATTTTATGATTAGTCCATAACCCCTTTAAATCTCTCTTTTCCCTTGGATTAGAGGTAGGTCTACTTGATGAATGTGTTGCTTCTATCTTTATGGATTCTCAGTATCACTTTTCTACATTCATTCTTTACTTGTTGAAGTTTTCCAGGGATCCTACTTAGATGACTTTAGTATGTAGTATTCTCTCTTGGTGAAGTCATCCTCTAAAAAGAGAATCACCACTTACACGCTGAAAGTATATCAATGTGCATTTCAAATGTAAATCATTGTCTGAGTTTTGGAGTTGGCATTTGAATGTTCACTGACTTTAAAGATCCAACATGTTCAAAATCAAAGTCTTCCTCTCCGTACTTGCTACTTAACCTATGTTTTTCCATTTAATGGAATAAATAGGTAAACAGACACCTTAATGTACATGACGGAAACTAAAACGTCTTCCCAAATTTTGTTTTGTTCTTTTAACAACCATACATCATATTCTTCCTATCCTATTTTCTGGAATTTTTATAAATAAATTCTCATTTCCCATTGTTACTGCAAATGCATTATTTCAAATCCACAAATGTTCTTTCTTTCTTTTTTTTTCCCTAGTCAATACTCTCATAGTATATATTTTTTCTTATCCATCTTCTCATTGGTTATCAGAGTCATCTTCCTGTGATGGAAATCTTACAGGGTCATTTCCTAATTAAATCTACCTCTTATCACTTCCATTTAGGTAATTTCTACTTATTCTAAATCTCACAATTTCATCACTTTTTAAAGAAAGTTACCATTTATATTCCTCTACTAACTCCAGCCTAACACAGGCATCCCCTTGTTTGATATTGTAACATCATTTCCATATCTTATCAAAGCACATATTAGTCCAGTAATGTATATCTGTCTTTGCTTCTTGACCTTAACCTCACTGATGACATGCACCTTTTTCCATCTCTTCATACTTAGCAACAACTCTAGACAGGGACACAGTAGGTATTAAAGAAATATTTTTGAATAAATGCCATATATTTAAATTTTTTTCATAATAAGCAAAAATCTATGTTCACAGTAATCTTACAAATTATCAGATCATTTTAGTCCTGCTTATTAAATTCATTCACCATTTCAACAAGCATTTATTCCCAGCTGTCTATGACGCACAGGGCACTTAGTGCTGTCCATGTGTATTGAATTAGACAAGGGCCATGCTTTGAAATAATTTCATTTTGAAATAAAGAGATCCATTTAAAAACAGTGATACTAGATTTTTTGGAATTATGAAATAGATAGCTCTGAAGTAGGTGGGAAACTGTTGGAAAAAAACCTTCTTTAAAATCTATTATAAATAACAGGTTGAGTAGCGATAGTGTACAGATAGGTTTATAGAGTAGTACATTTGAAGTAAAAGCAGTTCCAAAATCATGGAAGTGTGGAACATCCCACTTTTAGGGGAAACATGCAGTGATTCATGATGGAGAGAGTTGAGAGAAAAATAAAAACTTCTACAAGAAATGGGTTTGGCAAAAAATGACCAGCGTTTTCAGGTTATGTTTGCTACACTAAAGACAATAAAGGGGAGAAAAGAAAGTCAGACTGGGAGGAAGGAACAGAGGTGGGAAAGTAAGATAAAGAATCTACAGGTAATGTCATGAATAGACTCGAGACTAATAACTGAAGCACTGGAGGACGTTAAAACGACAAGAGAGGAGCAGAGAAGTGGGTGAAGTTATGGGCGACATCAGCAGGCAGGGCAGCCAAAGACCCATCAAAACATAGGGTCGAAATGGGGTCTGCTGCAGATATTTTGCAGACTCTTAATTCTGACTGTCTCCCCTACTTTAAGAGGGTGGTACATTGTTATCTGGATATGGTGGAACGGGTATTGTTGCTGGACATAAAACTGGTTTTGTGCTAAAATAAAGGTCTATCATGGAAATATTTCACCAAGAACTCTTACTCTAAAAAAGTTTATGTGATTATTGGCTATTAGCATGTGAATGGATGGACTAGCTGAGAGTTTTTGTTTGTTGTTTGTTTTTGAGATAGTCTCACTCTATGGCCTTAGGTAGGGTACAGTAGCACCATCACAGCTCACATCACCGCAGCCTTGAACTCCTGGGACTATGCAATCCTCCTGCCTCAGCCTTCCTTATATCTAGGACTACAGGGCTGCCTGCCAGGCCTCACTATTTTTTTTTTTTTTTTCTGTAGAGGCAGAGTTCTCACTCTGTTGCCCAGGCTGGTCTAGAACTCCTGGCCCAAAAGATTCTCCTGCCTGGCTCTCTCCTCCTCTGTTGGGATTATAGGCATGGTCCGCAGTATCTGGCCTCTGTGTCTTTTTTTTTTTTTTTGTAAGTTCCTGCTCCCTCAACTTTTTATTTAGAAAAAAATTTAAATTGATGGAAAAATTGAAAAAATAGTTATAGTACTCCTGAACATATCTTTAATAAGCAGCAATTATAAACTGCTTACAAGGTTTATCTTTTCTTTAATTTTTCTCTCAATTTATATGCATATTTCAGTTAGTGGAGTCCTTTGAAAATGAATTGCAAACTTTATGAAATTTACAGCTCAACACGTCACAGGACATTTCCCAGTACACAAATACCACTATTGTAGTAAAGAATGACTTGTGATTGAGCTAGTTAAGTAGTGAAATTGTTACTGAAAATTTTCACTTTCAATTTTAGCTCTGGACAAGTTTCCCAAATTCAGGCCTGGTGGCTTTTGGTCTTTTTCGTCTCAACAATAGAAACGTGTGTTCAAAGGTACATTTTTCTGATGGCCCTTCGTCATGTAGCTCTCAAGCTTCTCATCTCGTTATACTCTTTCTTAACCACCTGCTTTTTTGCTTTTCTAACGTTTATTTACTGCTCATATGAATACATACTTTCTTCCTCTCGGCTGGCATGTAACTTCTATAAAGAAAATGACATGGTTCCACACGCCATTTATTTTACTGGGACTAAATTGACTTAGTGCACGACCAAGTTTGAGGAACTATGTCAATTAAATAATGAAAATGAAATTTTTTGCCCTTTTACCACTTTTAAAATTACATTTTGGATTCTATACTGCAACATCTTCTAGTTCATTTAATAACAGTCAAAATATGTCTCGCATATTGGTCATTATGAAGTGATGAGAATAACTTACCTCATTGTTTTGTCTTTGAGGATTTAGTGTAAATTGAATATAAAGAGTTAGTCTTACCACAGAAGTCCTTTGTGTAAGGTAGACGTTAAATCACTATATTTTGGATTTTTTTATATAAACATTTAGCTCTTGTTTGGAGCATGTTCAGGTAAATGAGAGCACATGGATTTTATTTTCCAATGCTGAACTATTTGGAAAAGCCTTCTAAAGAACCCACGCCTAGAGCCCTGATCACTTTCCATTTTGTAAGCCTATAAAGCTGAAACTATTCCCGTAATTTGCAATTGCTGCAATTGCTACATGTAGCTCAATAGGCTTTAAAATTAATGTTGTTTTTTTCAGATTTGTTTTTATAAGCACCTGAATTTGGAGATCTGTGTGGTTTTGCGCTTGCTGGTAGGAAACATCATGATTTAATTTCACATATGTATCATCGAAAAAGAACTTGTGTGACAGAGTATTATTTTCTAGGGCTAATATGTACCCACTAAGCCTTCTCTCGAGCACTTGATCAGCATTTCCATTTAATTTGTAGAACAATTCGAGATGACCAAAGTTGATCACAGAATTGCCACATGAGTATTGAACCAGTTTTCCTTTTATATCGTCACCTTGCCTTTTAAGTTCTCCCCTCCATAAGAAATTAAAACTTGTGGTTTATTCATCTGCCTTCTTTGCATGGCAAGTACAAAAATTTAATTTTTTGAAGTAAGCATTATTTTAGTATGGTTTTAAAATTATTAATCTCTACCTCCATCAAGACACATGCAATTATTTATTCCAAGTGAAAACTTTCAGTCTCTATTCACCTTATTTTAATTGAGATTGATTATTTCCTCTATTCTAAAATACCCCAGTACATTTCATCCCATTTATACTACATACATGAGTTGCTATGAAAGTTTCGAGACAGGCTTTTTATAGTCCATTATTCACTTCCAAGAAACAGCTAACAAGGTCCTATCTGATTCTCCCGTACAACTTTGAACCTGCTTGGTTTATTGGTATTGCTGAGAGGGCTTTCTTGTTTCTATCCATGTGGATTTTATGTTTCTTGATTTTTCTGTATCTTGAAACTTTCTTAGTGACCCACATATGAATATTGGTGGACGACCTGCTGTTCATAAGTCAACATGCTATGGATTTATGATAGTGCTAGAATATAACAGAATTAGCTACAATTTCTACTTAAAAGAGTTAATAGCAAAGTTACTTTAGGTGCATGGACTTTCAAATGCTTAAATATCTGCTGGGGTCAGTAAAAATACAATGTTCAGATGTTATTTCAGACTCTTAAGTCTGGCTGGCTTCTCTCTTTTAAACATGATGGCTGGTTATTCTAATTTCTTGACCACAAACTCATATCCAATATCAACTTTACTGAATGATTCAATATGCCCTTTAAAAACAACTGTTAATTATGTTGATAGTTTAGAAAATTAAATGAGTAATGTTAATGTCAATCACTTATTTCTATTTGAGAAGAGGGGTTTTTAATAATAAAAAATTAGTCATGACCAATAGAAAATTCATGGAGTTCATAGGAAAATGTCCTATTACCTTGGAAAAAATGAAAAAGACTTTCAGGAAATTCAGGAAGACTTATTTTGAAGGAGTGTTATGCCCAGAAAATATTTATTCCAGATGATATTCTTAATATTTTTCTCTTCTTCAATGTTATTTTCTAGGCACAAGAGGTATTGAGAGAAAAATGCCACTTCTGTCCTTGAATCAGAGCCCAAAGTCTATAAGAGTTAGACAGATGTGCAAATATATGCTATGTTAGAGGTCGCTTCAAAAAACTACACGGTGAAATAAAAGGCAGAAACGAGCTATGGGGCTGGTTTGAGTCTGGCTGGAACCTTGACATCTTTGATAGAGACTGAGATGATCATTCTGCCTCCTCCTGACCGCCTTTGATCACCGTGATGGAGCAAATGAGATAGTAAATGCAGAATTGCATTTATTTCTTTTAAAAATTAATAACTTTAAATTTTATCTATAAATCCAACAAAGTTAAACTATGTTGGGTATGTTTTTTTGAAGATTAGAGCTAATTATAATGGCATTTCCACTGTTGAGATTTTATATGTTATTACAAAACGTGTCTCAGTTCCTTCTCATGGGTATTCACACTGCTCAGAAAAGCATCCCCTGAGTAAGTCAACTTGTTTTCTTTTTAAATTCAGGTACAATTTATTCTTTTTCAAATCACTTTACAAATTGAGAGGTATATGCTTTGTGAGGTATCAATGTTTTTCCAAATTTAACCCTAAATGGCCAGGCAACCTTTATAAATGATCTAAAGTTAAAATATATATCAATCATATTCTATACCATCAATAAATATTTACAGCATGATAGAAGTAGCTTTCTTCTATTTTGACCATGTAATTTAGTGACTATATTTCATTTTAAAGACAGGCTCTTTATAACATGAAAGCATTAAACTAAATCCTTGAGATGCTTTTCAAGTCTAAGGGCTGAATTTGGTTATTTCTTCTACTACAATTGAAAAAAATCATATTTTTTTTAATTTTAAGATTATTTTTCTTAATAATGGTTCTAACAGTTCTTAGACTTTTTATTTAAGCCTCATACCTATTGAAAAATACCAGTAAAGTACAGGACATTTGAATCAATGCTTAAATAATATGGAAGTTTCTGAAAATACTAAATCATGCTATGATACAATCTTTTCTTTTGTACTTTAGGATATAATTTATTGGGCACTGTAATAATATAGCCATGTATGAGATAATTAAATATGTCAGTATTTTATGGGTTTTTCGTTGTGGCTATGAAAATCCCTAAAAACACTGAGCTGCAGGTGCATGAGGACCAGGCCAGGTGATCTTTAAAATGTATTCCGGTTTTACATTTTGTTTTCGTTATTTGATGCACAAGTAGGTATAATGTAGTAAAAATGAAATAACATCTATATAGTCGTTCAATTAAATGATTGACTTTAAAAACTATTTGAGACACAGTTTACTTAAATCTTACTCTATATTGCCTTTCTCTTAAGAAAGATCACCAAATGATGTGTCATGATTAGTGAGGATGTTAGTCAGGGTCTCCTCAGGAAAATATACACCAGATAAATTTTAATAGGAAAAAATGCTAAGAAATTGTTTGCAGGTATTAGGGAATAGAAAAGGCAAATGGAGAACACTGAGGTATGATAAAGGTAGCAGTTGAAGGAAACAGTTACACTAGGGCTGGAAAAACAAAGGGTGGAGGTTGAGATTGAACAGGAAACTAGAACTTGAGGGAGGGTCCCCATCTGCAGCCCTGGGACCCACACTTCTAAAAGAGTGCACTGCTCAGCCAGTGCTCAGAGGGAGGCCCCTGCACAACTGAGACTGTGGTCTCTGAGCAGAGGCAGCCAGACAATTGTAGCTGTTATTTGTGAGGGGACTTGGTGAGGACAGTTTCTAGAAGCCTGGGACAAAAGCTGCAAATGGGAAGCAAAGAACTACTGCAGTAACACCAAGCAAACAGGAGTCCAGTCCCTTCTCTCTTCCACATTCTCCGTATTCCTCTATTAAAACCGGTCAGGAGACAGGTAGTAAGTGAGAAATGAGATTCTCACAGTCTCTGACTCAGACTCACATTGAAAAGTTCAGAACGAAGGATTTAAAGATGAAAAACAGTAGCTCAATAACCAACACATTGTGGAAGGTAGGGGTGGGGACAAACAAAAACAAAAATTTAGATTATGGGTAACTGTGAAACTTGGAGAAACTGTTAAATTATAAAAGTAAAAGCTGCCTTTTATGAAAGGTTCTATTTTATAAATGAACTTAATAGCATATTTATCTTACAAAAGAAAAAGTTCATCTACTTAAACATTATACTGAATAAGCAGGATTTATTAGTTAGAGGTTAAGGAATAGCAATTAAACTACCCACTCTTTCCATTAGATGAAAACTGGAGCCCTGATAAAAAGAGCAGTTGTTTTACTTCCCGCGGAATTCCAATACGTACACAGGAAAAGACAGGCGGTTAACAACCTTCTCTTAAACCTGCTAATTTTATTTTCCAGCATGGACTGTTAGTAACTAATGGGTATGAGTTTACAAATTTTATACCGACAAGTTATTTTGGGACTCTAAACCTAAAATACACAGTACAGAAAATGCTTTTAAAAATAAAGAGTTCATTTAATGAAAAAACAAAGGAAAACATGGAACTCCTCTTCTGTCCAAAGAAAAGAACCATTATAGTAGAAACCCACTAAATATCTAGGTCCAAATTAGGTGACTCTGTGAGTATAATAAAATTTACACAATGTTAATATATGGCTCTTGGAATGTTCCTGCTGAACTAACTACTTAATTGATCCATCTAATTATTTTTCACTACTGAAACTGATTGACTAATTAATTAAGTTGGCTCAAATGAATTAATCATTTGTTTGAGTGTTAGGTGGACATAGTAAACTGATTGGGATTTAAAACCCACTCTGTATGTAGTACTCAATTAATACAATAACAAAGTAGGAATTATTAAACAAATGATGTTAAATTTTGAATCGAAGAAAATCTATGAATGACTTTTTCCCAATTTTACATAACTGTATAAATGTTAGATTCAGCTCTACTTTATTTTACCTACCACTGAACAGTTTGTACCATGTTTTGCCACTAGACATCTTGCTCTTATAGAAATAAACCTAAGTTATATTTATAGAGTAATACACAAATTTTATATTTTGCTCTTTATTATGATATTTCAATAAGTTTGGGATAATTTAAGTTTTTTCATGCATTATGCACCTGTTAAAGCTTCAGTTAAACACAGATTCCTACCATCATCTTTTTGTCAGTAGTTTATTTCATTTTGATAGAAGGGCAGAAAATGATGACTGCTTCTTGTATGCTATCAACTTCTTATTTAAAACTTAGAAATCGGGAAAGTGTTTCTAAATTGTGTATACAGAACATAGCTCTGAAGTTGGAAAAACAGTTTAATTCAAATTAAGTGAATTACAAATTTAATTACCATCATAGTTAATTATTTATTCAGAACATTTTTTAACTAGTGCTTATATGACAGAAATGGTGCTAGGAATTATGAGGAAATTCCAAGACATATCAGATTAAAATATTTATTTGTTTGTTTATTTATTTATTTTTGAGACAAAGTCTCACTTTTCACCATCAAAAGAGTATGGTAGCATCATAGCTTGTAGCTACCTCAAACACTTGGGCTTGAGCACTCCTTTTGTCTTAGCCCCTGAAGTAGCTGTGACTACAGGCTTCTGCCACTATGCCTAGCTAGGTTTTCTATTTTTAGTAGAGATAGGGTCTAGCTCTTCTTAAGGCTGGTCTTGAATCCCTGAGCTCAAGCAATCTGCCCACCTCCGCCTCCCAGAGTGCTAGGATTACAGGCGTGAGCTACCACGCCCAGTCGTGAGTAAAAATATTTAGTTGCTATATCATAGATATTCATATGAAATTTTGGTTCATAAATAAAGTCATCATTATACAAAACTCACTCCTTGTCCTTGAGGTTCTTACAAGTTAATGGTGGAAGTGAGCTGCATACAAGACAAAATACCCAGAAAACTTTACTAACCAAATTATGTTTCTAAAGCCTTAGGGGTAGAACAGATAACTTTTCATGTCTTTATTATGAATTAGAATTCTTTTGAGCACTTCTGTTGGTGTCTATTAGTGAGCGCATTTCCTTTGTGATCTCTGTAATATTCTTCATTGTCTTGGCGATCTGGTGGCAGCCTTGTGAGCAGGAGTCACCCATTTAGTGATATACCTCGGGGGCCTATTTGAACTTTTCTATATGCGAAGGTGGTAGACTTGACAGTTCCTGCAGCTTTCAGGAGCTGAATATGGCGAAGTTGTAACACCTGCAAATTCCTGCAATACTGCGAACTGAAAAATCCAGACGGGCAAATTGATGTCCATTATATGTAATTATAGCCTGAATTCCTGGCTACTTTTTGGAATTCAGAGAGAGCAGCTGTTACTGCTATGTATTTTAAACATTTTTTTTTTCTGACTAGAAAAGAAAAATTTGTTCACCACAAACAGTTCATGGTTTCTGAAATAAGCATGTCTTTCTTAAACATTTTGGCATTTAGTGGGTATAGGAGGCTTCAAGAAAAATTTGCTTACTCCCTCCTGCAGATTTTCACTTGAACTGTGTTTTTGTATTTCTGTTTTGTTCTCACCTCTAGCTGAGAGAGGTTTAGAGAAAAGAAAAATTGCTTTCTGAAGGTACCTTGCACTCAGCCAAAGAACTCTGTAATAGCTCCAGTCAAGAGCACTATGAAAACATTGTTTCTGAGTATGAATTAACTATGACTCATTGTCAACAAAAGGTAATTTTTCAGTGAATTGTGTTCATTGAAATGATGCTTAATTGGTGTATAAGTTATTTCAAGGCAGGTGGAATAACTTCCCCGAGGTCTGTTACCTTTCTCTTGTTTTCAGTAAACTCAGTATGTAAGAACCCAATTTAGAAGCTTCTAAATCCTCCAATACTTATTTACAATACATCTTTTTCTTAATAAGGCTTTTTAAATTATTTTTTTTTTTTTTGAGACAAAGTCTCTTCCGTTCCCCAAGCTAAAGTACCATGGCATCAGCCATGATCACAGCGACCACAACCCCTGGGTTCAAGTGATCCTCCTGCCTCAGCCTCTCCAGTAGTTGGCCCTATAGGTGCCTGCCACAACACCTGGCTAATTTTCCTATTTTTCTTAATAACTTTAAAAACTGGTAATTCTTTTGCATAAGTGAAATATAATTATTTAGAAAAGTATTTTGATCTTATTGAATAACTTCTTCTGACCAAAAGAGGATTTTATTTATGCATACATTTATTTTATGATTTTTTTGATTCACCTCTTCAAGGAAACTGGATTCTTCTTGTGAGATTATATGGTAAGTGTAGTTATTGTCTTAACCTTTCTCTAGTTATTCTTTATTAATCATCCTCATAATTTAAAGTTACTGAACACTTCACATTCTTAAAATAAACTCTGTGCTCTTTCATTTGAGCAACACTCTTACTTTTTCTTTTTGGCCAGGGCTGGGTTTGAATCCCCCACCTGCAGCATATGGAGCCAGCACCCTATTCCTTCGAGCCATAGATGCCTGCCTAGCACTCTTACTTTTATTGTGGAAAAACCAAACTATTATATTTATGTTCTCATCTTCAGATTTAAAAAAAAAAAACAGAAAGTGAGCTGTTTTAGCCCACTGGTTAAATTTTTCTTTCTATTCTGGACTATTATGTTGTCATCTGAATAACTGGGGGCTACCTTTAATGAGGTGTGTGCGCCTGGTTCCATTAGCTGCCTAACAGATGTCTGAGTGATTAAAACTCCCCTGAGCACCATAGATTTTGTATTTTCTTAAATCTCATTCTCTTTCTGACCTAAGAGTTCACCCTATACTCTCACTTAATGCTTTATTTTTCCTTTTTGACTGTTAACTGGATGATCAAAGTAGTTTATAAATATCTTATTATCAAAGGTCATCTTCCTGGAGTTTGTTCAAAATTATTCCTTTTATCTTTA